>WAAB01007264.1:0-17057 GCA_013389865.1 Piaya cayana | reverse complement strand
GACAGCAGGGAACCTGAGGAACGCAGGGTGTCCCCTATGGCGACACAAGTGCCTGGAGCTGGCAGTAGGAGACGGGGCAGCAAGGCCTGGAAGAGTGCCCAGGTGACCAAGAAAGCCAACAGGCTTGGATCAGCCGCGGTGTGGCTAGCAGGAGCAGGGAAGCGATTGTCCCCATGCTTGGTGCTGGTGAGGCCACAGCTCAAATCCTGTGTTCAGTTTTGGGTCTCTCAGTACAAGAAGGACATTGAGGGGCTGGAGCGTGTCCAGAGAAGGGGAACAGAGCTAGGAAAGGGTCTGGAGCACAGGGGTCATGGGAGCAGCTGAGGGAACTTGGGTTGTTTATCCTGGAGGAGGCTGAGGGGAGACCTCATGCTCTCTGCAGCTCCCTGAAAGGAGGTCGTAGCGAGGTGAGTGCCACTCTTTTCTCCCAAGTAACAAGTAATAGGATGAGAGGAAATGGCCTCAAGTTGCACCAGGGGAGATTTAGACTGGATATTGAGAAAAAAACCTCTTTACTAAAAGAACGGTGAAGCACTGGAAGAGGCCGCTCAGGGAAGTGTGGAGTCTCTATCACCAGAGGGGTTCAAAAAACGTGTAGAGGTGGCACTTTGGGACACGGTTTAGTAGGGACGGCGGTGTGGGGCTGGTGTTTGGACTGGATGATGTCAGAGTATTTCGCAGTCAGTGATATCAGAGGTATATCACCGAGTCTGTGATTCTATATTATATCTCTCTCTACACACACTTTGGCGGGTGCCCCGTCCCGTCCCGCTCGCGGGGGGGGTGCGGGGCGCGGCCCCTTTAAGAGCCCTGCTGCGTGTTTCAATCTGCGCGTGACGCGCGCGTATGCAAATGAGGCGCCGCCCCGGCGGCCAATGGGCGCGGTGGCCGCGCTGCCGGCAGCCAATGGCGCGCAGCCTCCCGGCGGGGCGCCGGCTCGCCCCATATAAGGAGCGGCTTCTCCATAAAAGGCAACATTGTATCGCTTTATATGGGGGCGGCGCGGCGCGGCGGGGGCGGCGGCGCAGCGGGTTCAGCGGCGTCAGCGGCGGCGTCAGCGGCGCCAAGCCCGGCAAGAAGACGCGGGGCCGGGTGAAGATCAAGATGGAGTTCATCGACAACAAGCTGCGGCGCTACACCACCTTCAGCAAGAGGAAAACCGGCATCATGAAGAAGGTGCGGCCGCCGGCGGGGAATCGGGAGAGAACGGGGCCCCTACGGGCGGAGCGGGGCCGGGCCCGGAAACGGCGGCCGCTTCCCGGGGCTGGGAACGAGGCGGGGGGGGGATGCCCGGCAGCGGCGCCTTCCGGGGGGGCGAGGCGGCGGGGAACGGCCGCGGTCCTGGCCCTGCATCCCAGGGATGCGCCCGGTGATCCCCAGCCGGTCGTGGCACCGGGAGGAGGAAGGCGCATCCCGAGGATGTGTCCCGTAGTCCCCAGTAGTTTATTGCCCCGGGAAGAAGAGGAAGGAGCATCCCAGGGATAAGCCCGGTGGTCCCCATCCGGTCGTTGCACCGGGAGGAGGACGAAGGAGCATCCCAGGGATAAACCTAGTGGTCCCCATCCGGTCGTTGCACCGGGACGAGGCGGAAGCAGCATCCCAGGGATGTGCCCGGTGGTCTCCAGCCGGTCATTGCCCCGGGAGGAATAGGAAGAAGTATCCAAGGGATGTGCTCCGTGGTCCTCAGCTGGCTGTTGCATCAGGAGGAGGAGGAGGAAGAGGCATCCAAGGGATAAACCCCGTGGGCCCCAGCCGGTCGTTGCACCACGAGGAGGAATAGGAAGAAGTATCCCAGGGATGTGCCCCGTGGTCCTCAGTAGGTTGTTGTGCCAGGAGGAGGAGGAAGGAGCATCCCAAGGATGTGCTCCGTGGTTTCCAGCTGGCTGTTGCACCGGGAGGAAGAGGAAGAAGCTTCCTAGGGATGTGCCCCCATGGTCCTCAGTAGGTTGTTGCGCCGGGAGGAGAAGCATCCCGAGGATGCGCCCCATTGTCCCCAGCCAGCTGTTGCACCGTGAGGAAGGGGAAGGAGCATCCCAGGGATAAACCTGGTGGTCCCTAGCCGGTTGTTGCATTGGGAGGAGGAGGGATCATCCTGGGGATGCCCAGTACACCCGGTAGTCCCCAGCTGGTTATTCCACCTGGAGGTGGACAAAGAAGAAGCAGCAGTAGCATCCCAGGGATGCACCCTGTGGTCCCCAACCGTTTGTTGCACTGGGAGAAGGAGGAGGAAGAAGCAGCAGCATCCCAGGGATGCACCAGGTGGTTCCAAGCTGGTTGTTGTGCTGGGAGGAGGATGAAGAAGCAGAATCCCAGGAATGCCCAGTACACCCAACAGTCCCCAACCAGTTGTTCTACCTGGAGGAGGAAGCTAATCCCAGTGCATTCGGGAGCTGACTGGGATTCCTTGGGGCTGCTCTCTGGGTGCTTCATGTCTGTCCCACTGGCTTCATCATCCAGAGGACTCTCCCTTGATCCTGGTGGCTGCAGCTGTTGCATAAAGGCAGATTAGGAATTTGAGAGCGGATTTGGTATGCAGCTGGATGCTGCTGCCTCATCTGCATCTCGCTTGGTGCTCATAGCATCCTCTGAACAGCTGAGCTGTGTGGCATCCTAGCTGAGCTGGGCTTCCCACCTGGGAAGGTGGGAAGGGCTGAGGGTACCAAGCACCCTGGCTGAGGGGGCTGAGGGGTTCCAATGGGCACATCCTGGCTCTGTGGGATTGCAGCATGAGGCCATCCTGCCTGTGGCAGCTCATGTGGGACCAATGAGAGTGCCGTGATGGTGTATGAAGAGTGTTCTTAGCCCACTGGTCAGTCCCAGGGGATGGTAACCTCACTGCAGGGGTGCTTGGGAGCTCTTGTGTTCAGGACTGTGATGACTGAGAGGAGAATGTGGGTTCTGGCCTGGCTGGCATGTCAGTGAGGGGAAAGGGTATCAGACATGTAGTCTGGGCATCCTCTTGCCTGGCTCTGCAGAGGTGCAGGGGAAGCAACTGAATGTCTGGAGATGCAGCTGGGATTTTCATGTCCTGCTGCTACTGTCTAGAGGGGACCACTGTGGCCTTTTGTCATGCACTTTCCCTAAGGGCTTGCTAAAGGAGATGGGAACACAGCTTAGGGCATTCCAACCTGTGGGGAACCAATCTTGAGTCGGTTTTGGAGGCTACAGCTCCTCTGGGGTGGCGTGGAGCTAGAGCTGCTGTGAGTATGTGAACACATCAGGGCCTCTTGTCCTGCACTGTATGTGTCCCTGCCATCTGTGACTGATTCCCTGTTCTTCCCTTGTGTTGCTGGCAGGCCTACGAGCTCTCCACGCTGACTGGCACTCAAGTTCTGCTACTGGTGGCCAGTGAAACGGGCCATGTGTACACATTTGCCACG
Source organism: Piaya cayana (assembly GCA_013389865.1). Lineage (NCBI taxonomy): Eukaryota > Metazoa > Chordata > Aves > Cuculiformes > Coccyzidae > Piaya > Piaya cayana. Next base: position 13,677 of record WAAB01007264.1, on the reverse strand, counting down.
CGGAAGCTGCAGCCCATGATCACCAGCGAGACGGGGAAGGCGTTGATCCAAACGTGCCTCAACTCCCCAGACTCGCCCCCACGCTCGGACCCAACCACTGACCAGCGCATGAGCGCCACGGGCTTTGAGGAGACGGACCTCACCTACCAGGTGTCCGAGTCAGACAGCAGTGGGGAGACAAAGGTAATGTTCTTGTGCTCATCTGCATGCCTGGACAGCCTGTGGGTCACAGACTGTGCCTGTTGGGCTGTGCTGGAAACTGAGCATCTCTAGCCCTTCTTGAATAGCAGCTTGGGAAGCTGAGGATGGGTCCTCTTATGCTGTGACTCCAGTGAGCTTGTGCTGTGGCCTGTTGGGGCTGGCTCCTTCACTGGGCTGTCAGCAGCGGTGATTTGGAGAGGCGGGGAAGTGAGTGACAGGTGTCCTGGCCCTGGCCTTTGTAGCAGGGCTCCCCACTGGCCCAGCTCACCCCCCTGGCCGGCTCTCGGCATCGTTATCTCTCCCCGGGTGTCTCCATGCTCTTGCACTCATTGATAAAAATTTGATTCTGCCTCCATGGCCTTATAAGGCCTGGTTTCCCTCGCCAGAGTCCCTGGCAGGGCCCCTCACATTCCTTATAAGCTGCAGCTGTCTCTTGCTTTGGTGCTGTTTTGGAAGGGGGCAGGGAGGACATGGGGAATGGAAACATTTTGCTGGATGAACCACTTCTGCTCTGTGCCTGGTGTCCCTGCAGGCGCCGGCCCTCGCCTACCTCTTGTCCAGGGCACTGCAGAGAGTGGGTGCAGAGTCAAGCGATGGCCCTACTCTGCTGGAAGGTCTCCGTCTTATCCCTGCATCTCCTTGTGCTGTTCTCTGGAGCTGCTGCAAGAAAGCTGGCTCCTGTATCCCTGCAGCTTCCTTTGCAGGCTGGTGCTGTGTCCGGAGGTGCTTGGAGATATGAGGCAGAAGAGTTTGTGGAGCAAGGCTGGGATGATGTGCTGAATGTTGTGCCACAGCTTCCTGGGTGTGTGTGAAGTACCACTGGGTGCTGCGAGTTGCTGCAGCTCTCCTGTGCCTGTGTCCATGGTGTTGGTACTGGGCTTGCCGCAAAAGCAGCCTTCCAGATGAACTGTGGCTTTCCTCTATGAGCCCTCCAGCCAATGCACACAAGCCACAGCAGCATCCTTGCCACACAGGAGCCGCTAATTAAGCAGGCAGAAGCTGGAGGAGAAGAATGTTTTGAGATCTGTGCTGCAGCGAGTGCAGCCCTGAGATGTGCGCAGCACATTGTCTGAGGCTGCAGGTGTGTTGGACTGCACATTTGTATCCTGTGGCAGCCCCACAGCTCTGGTCATGGTGCTGCAGAGTACCTCCTGGCCACAATTCTTCCATGCTGCCTTCCCCACATGTGTGTGGTGCTGCAACAAGCAAAACCTTATCGCTGCTGAACCTTGATAAGTATCAACAGTCCCAGAGATCCCTGCAGGCAGAGGAGCTGTGATGGCCAAGGTGTTGATGGCTGGAGAACTCTGTACTGGAGCCCTGAAGAGTCCCTGGGAAGGCTCCCTGCTGATGGGAGCCTAACAACAGCTCTGCCCGTTCCAGTTTGAGCTCCCTGGTGTCCCTGCCCATGGCAGTGGGGGTGGAACTGAAAGATATTTAAGGTCCCTTCCAACCCAAATTATTCTGTGACTCCTCTGGATGCCTCTTGATTCCTGGTGTGAGTAGGCAAAGGAGCCCATTGTCACCAGCATTTTCTTGTGCAACCTGTGTTTGTAAGGACTTGAGTCTCTTGGGCTTCTGGCTGAAAAGGCAGATCCCATGGGCATTTCGTAATGAAGCAAACTGCCTGTACCTGGAGTAACTGGAGGTGTAGGAAGCACTGTGCACAGTAGCTGACCTGTCACTGGCATGGGGCTTGTCCATGTTGTATCCCTTAAGGCTTTCCTTGAAAATACTGCTAGGTGGGATGCAATTCTTCTGCAGAGGAGATCTTCTAAACAGAACTTCTCTCTGCCTGCTTTCTGATGCAGGCCCTACTTAGTGCGCTGCAAGCTCTGTCCCAGTACTCACGAGTGCAGGTGCTTAGTGTGGGGTGTCTTGTGGCCACAGCCAGTGCTTGGTGTGGGGCTGGAGGAGCCCTGTGGCCCTGTCTGCTGCTTGACATTCTGTCTAAGCCCACCCCTGCCTGCTGAGTGAGGGTTCTTGTCATGGCAAGCCCTGGGGCTAGGCACAGCCTCACCCTGACCCTCAGTCCTGCTCTGCCTTCTGCAGGCCTGGAAGCCTGGTTTGGTGCTCTGGCAGGCAGCACACTGATTCAGATGGGCCAAGAAGCCCTCTGAGGATGCAGAGAGCCTATGGGTGGGCCATCCCAGGTGGCTGACGTTCTTGCTGAGGCATGAGTGGTACACAAGGCTGGGATTTGGCTGCCTCATTGGAGCAGGCAGCAGGAAATAAAGTGCCTAGATTGTTAGGTCTAGCCATATAGGATGCTCTGAGAGAGCTGGGCAGTTGTTCCCTGTCCTTACTTTGAACTCTGCCTGTTGGGCTTCTCTCTGGATTAAAAACTGCTTATGTTCAGCTGCCACAACAGAAAGGGGGAGTGATGCAGCCAGGCAGTTACCTGCAGACAGCAACTCACTAGCAATTCCTTTGCGCCACAGCCAGCAGCAGGTGAGATCCTGCTGCTGTGCCAAACACAAACTCCCTGCTGTGGGACTGCGCCTGGGACAGGGGCATGCTGTGCTTTCAATACAGCAGCTATAACCTCGTGATAATACTGTCATGCACTGGCCTGTCTGATCTTTTATGGGCCCCAAAGGATGCAGTGCCCTCATGCAATCTCCAGGCTTTGGCCCCATGAGAGACGGGACTCTGGAGGAAGCTCAGGTGCTCTAAGCTGGGGTGAGAGCATAGGGGTAGCCCTGATCTGGTCATCTCTTGGGACAGGGGAAAAGTGGGACTTTCTGCCCCATCTGGAACACAGACCAGATCTTGGAGATCAGGTTGGGATTTCCCACGTACCACCAAGGCCAGTTGTCTTGCAGTGTCTGCAAGACAATACTGGCTGGTGTACTGAGCAGCATTGTCACAGGCAGCTTCCAGAAGCCATGGAGTGGCATCACTTCTGTCCCAAGACTCCAATATGGTCCAGGATGTGCATGGGATGGCCTGGGCTATGTGCTGTGGTCCATTCATGCTGTATAGAGTTTATCAAGCGTGCACAGTGACGTGTGTCTGTGTGGACATCTCCTGCTGCTATGCTGCATGTTGATTCCCTAGACAGTGCTCTGCAAACTGAAGTTTGCACTGAGCTGTGGTGGGGAATAGTTGGGCATCTGGATCAGGAAGGGAAGGACCTTCAAAACTGCTGTGCTGCCTTAGGGCTTGTCTTTGGCCTCTTGAGTAAACTCTGCTGAAGGTGACCCATGACTTGGCTGCTACTGAAGGCTGGCTTTGTGCATGTAGTCTGGGCTTTGCAGGGTCCTGGGAGGAGCCAAGGTGCCCAGGGCCTCATGGGCAGCCCAGAAGGCATGGGAGGAAGGCAATGGTTGTCCAATCCCAAGGTGTCTCCTAGCTCTTTGTCCTGAGAGCTGTTGCTGCAGCCCAGGAGAAACACAGCTGAGATGGGAGGAATCTGAATCTCACCTGTGGCAGAGTAGGGAGAGCAGGGATGGTGTGTGCATGGTTCAGAGTTGGCACAGCCTCCCTCTTGAACACCTTTGCTCTTCTAGTCATACTGAAGTTTGCCCTTGTGCTTCTAGGGAGTCCTGGGAATCACCCAAGCTGATGCTGTGAACCTTTTGGGGTACCTTCTCAAGCCCTGAGATGCCAAGTGCTATGGCTGCTTGGGGATTATATCTCCAGGGTGTACAGCTTCAGGACTGCTATACTTGGGGATGAAGGAGACTGGCCCTTCCAGCTGGGAACAGGACCCACCCTGCTCTGCAATGGCTTCTATGGGCCGTGGGGAGCTCTGCCCTGTTACCCATGTGGGGAAGGCGCCCACAGCCTCCATGTCCGATGTGGGGTGGCAGGAGTTTGTGGCTGAGCTCATGGAAAGTGCCTCTGCTGGGCTCCACTATGTTATCACGTGCATCTTCTAATTCGGACTTTGGGGAGTGCAGTGCCAAGGTGGAGGGGCATTGCTCTCCTCTCTCCCCAAGCTCTGGGGCATGGCTGAGTGCCTGGGATTGGCTCCCCCTGTCCAAAATGGACTGCCTTCCCTTTTTTAGCTGTTCGTTGAGCTGTGAATTCCTCATTCCTGGCAGCTTGACAAGCTGGGAACACGGCTTAGCATGTGGGAGAGCTGGGCCCACCAGCCTGCAGCAGAAGGGGTGGGAGTGTGGCAGCCTTAACTCTTCCTAGGCGTGCCGGAAGCCCTGCTGGGGCACGGGGTCAGCAGCTCCCCAGTGTCCTGTGGCATTGTCCCCTGTGGACCACTCTATTTGCAGTCCACTCTTGGCCAGCTGAGCAGGGCAGGAGAGACACCATGGAGACCATGGGTATCCAAAAGGGGGTTTTAGAAGGAAGCATTAGGTGAAGTGTGACTGCTATGGACAGCAGGGATCATGCTGGGCTTCCTGCAGATCCAAACCAAGTCCAGACATATGCATTGCGGGTGCAGAAACCATGGTGTTACATGCCCTGCAGCCTGGCTAGCGTTGGCCCAGCACAGGGCCCTTTTCCTCCCAGTCCTCAGCTTCCCTGGCAATTCTGCCCTTAGCTATAGACCTCTGATGCTCCTTGCAGAGCCATGGTGTCTGCTGGCCACAGCTAACAAAGAGTCATGGAATCATGGAATGCTTTGAGTCAGAAGGGATCTTAAAGCCCATCCAGTTCCAACCCCCTGCCAGTGGCAGGGACACCTCCCATTGCATCAGGTTGCTCAAAACCTCATCCAGCCTGGCCTTGAACACCTACGGGGACGGAGGATCCACAAGTCCTCTGGGCAACCCGGGCCAGTGGTTCGCTACCCTCACAGAAAGATATTTCTTCCTAGGATATCAATTTCTCTTTCGGCTTGAAATCATTCCCCTTTGTCCTGTCACTGATAAAGAGCATGCTCCCCAGTTTTCCTTTAGTCCCTTTTAAGTACTGGCAGGCTGCTGCAAGGTCTCTCTGGAGCGTTCTTTTCTCCAGGCTAAGGAAGCCCAACTCTCTCAGCCTGTCCTCATATAGGAGGTGCTCCAGCCTTCAGTCATCTTTGTGGCCTCCTCTGGACTCGCCTAACCAGATCCATGTCCTTCCTGTGCTGAGAGGTCCCTTGGAAGCATTTATCTCATGCCCATCTCCTGCCAGTGGACTGACCAATGGGTGCTTCCCCATGCCAGTTTCTCCCCTTTGCTCCAGGAGATTTGTGGGGGCATTCAATTCCCCAGGACTGGGTTTGGGTCTCCTTGGTCTGCAGGTTTGGATTTGCTCACCTCACCTTTTTGGTTTTGGCATACAGCTGCCTTTGAGAGCCAGTTCTTGGCTAGTTCTTGACCGTGTGTTTCCTGCTATAAGGGAAGTGGTGTGTGTTCCTGACAGGAGACTGTGTTTGCCTTTCCCTCTGTTCCTGCAAGATCTGCTTTTGCCTGATGTGTGCCAAAAAGAGGCCATTCTTGGGGCTCTGGGGACTTCTGGGGAGGATTGATTCATCCCCTGGTATCTTACAGGGAAGTCTCTCAGGGGACCTGTGTGGCCATGGGCTTGTATCCAAGGTTTACGCTGAGCTCTCTCCAGCTCTCCTTGTGCTGCGTTATTGGGCACAGTCTCCTCGTGTTTGTACGAACAGCTCCTCTCTGCTACCCTGGCTCTGCTCCATGTGCTGGCTGTGGGCTCTTGGGGTTATGGTTTAGCATGGGGAAGCAACCAGTGGAGCCTAGTTTGGTATCACAGGCAGATGTTAAATGGATCTAAGGGCTGGTCTGAGTTGTCACAATCTCTCTTTCCCCAGGACGTACTGAAACCAGTGTTCACTGTCACCAACCTGCCGGGGACGACGTCCACCATCCAGACAGCCCCCACCACCTCGACCTCCATGCAGGTCAGCAGCGGCCCGTCATTCCCCATCACTAATTACCTGGCGCCAGTGTCTGCCAGCATCAGCCCCAATGCCGTCACCAGTGCCAACGGGACAGTGCTGAAGACTACTGGAGCCAGTGCAGTGACGTCTGGGGGCCTCATGCCAATACCCACCGGCTTCACTCTCATGTCAGGTCAGTGCCTGAGGATTGCATCCATCTACCTTTGTACCTGGAGCATGTTGCTGCCTTCTCCAGAGGAGAGGAGATCTAGTGGCAGGAGGAACCAGATTGGCTGCTACTGTAGGGTGAGCCTGGATGGGATTCTTAAGCCCTGTGGCTGGAGAAGAAGGGTCATGTAGTGACTTTCCTTAGAGTGCTGCTGGCTGGCCCTGCTGCTGGGAAGGAAGGGTATCGTGGCAGGGAGCTGAGTTGTGGCCCCAGGGTAGCACTGAGAAGCCCAGAGGGAGTGAAAGGAGCTGGTGGTGACAAAGCCTTTCTTTCTCCCTCCTTTTGGCAGGTGCTTCCCTTTCTCCGGGGACCCCTACCATTCCTTTCACTCAGTTACAGCCACGTTCCCTGGCTTTTTCCAGCCAGCAGGGCCAGGTGGCCACAGGTACAGCTGGACCGCTGCAGCAGTCACAACAGACAGTCTCCCGCTTCCCTGCCAGAGCTGGAGGGCAGATTGTGTCGCTGGCAGGTCAGCACTCGCTTCTCCTCTGCTTTGCTTGAGGTGGGGGGGATGGAGACGTCCATGGGCATCCTGGTCCTGGCCAGAGAGCCCATCCCCACCTGATGTGGGTGTGCAGAGGAGGCAGAGCACAGAGTACCCTGGTTGTGGGGAAGAGACCGGAAGACAGGGCAGCGAATGCCTGGTGTAGGCAGAAGCAGCATCCTGGGGGACACAGACCAAGGGAAGCAGCAGGTTGTCAGTCTCCTGCCCCAGGGTTTCCCCTGCAGACAGCAAATAAAGAGGAGACAGGTCCCTGGTACAGTTGTGCTGAGGCTGAACTGTGCTGCTAGGACTGATGGAAGGAGACTTGCAGGGGAATGCCTCATGGGTATTTTTTTGGGTGCTGGCATTTGGCTCTGAGCAGCTGCCTTTGCTTTTCTGTTTGGATCTGCAGTCATACACTGAACCATAGTGCAAACGATAGATTAGGAGAGACCCAGAGCAGAGGAGGGAGTGGTGCCACTGTGCTGCCTTGTGTGCATTGTCCTCTCTAGGAATGTGTTGTTGTGCTGCATCAGGGGTCTCCAGGTGTTGCACTAGGGCTGGACATGCTCCTGGATGGAGTTTCAGAGCTCCTTTGTGGGGGCAGCCATCAGCTAGGGACTGGTGTTAAGAATGAGTCAGTACTTCTTGTGTCCTCCCTATTTGTGCTCAGGTCAGTGACTGATAGTCTGTGTGCTTTCTTGGAGCCCTCATGGATGAGATCAGTGTGATCCCATGCAAGGGGACTGGGTTTGCCTTGTGAGCTAGAGGAGCTAAGAGTCATCAACTTGTGTCTCTGTGGTGTAGTATGTGGGAAGATGCCCAGTCTGAGGGAGACGGCCAATGATTCCTGGTCTTTGGCATCCCTAACTCTTCCTTCTGGAGACAGGAACTGAGCCTGAGGGGAGTTTTCTGTGCCAAGCTCCATCTCTGGAGCTGAAGAGCTTTCAAGCGAGTGGACTGGGTGAGGGGCCCATGTGGCCATGCCCCTGCAGCTCTTAGGTGCCCACCTTCTGGCCCGTGGTCTCTATTCCCTGTGCAGGGCACTGTGATGTCCTTGAGATCACAAGCTGGGTGAGAAAGCTGCCCTTGAAGCACCCTGTGGCGGATGGAGCTGGGCTCCATGCCTGCCCAGGCATGGCATTTGGGCTCTCACTGTTCTGTTTGGTGCAGTGAGATGATCCTTGCAGGGCTGGCTGAACATGGCAGTGCTGTAGGCATGTGATGGGCCTACTCCTGCCACATCTTCTATGCTGTGTCTTGGTGGAGCCGGGAACGAGGAGGAGACATCCCTGAACCATGCCTGGGAGCTGAACAAAAACTGCAGTGTCCTTTCCTTTTCTCTGGAGCCTTGTAGGCCAGCTGTAACCCCTCCTTGGTCCCTTCGTGCCAGGAAGGAGCAGGTTTTGGCCTGCTGTTTGGGGCAGGGCATGGCTTCTGCCACATGCTGTGTGTGGCAAGCCTTCCCTAGCGCAGTGCAGAGCCATGCTGCAGAGCTGTGTGTGGCTGGAGAGCATCTGGGTGGCTTTCACTTGACCCAGGGTGTCTGTATCCCTGCTGAGCCACAGTCTCATGAGCTCTTCTTCTCTTCCCAGGTGGTACTATGGCTCAGCAGGTCCCCGTCCAGGCCATCCAGGTGCACCAGGCACCGCAGCAAACGTCTCCCTCCAGTGACAGCAGCACTGATCTTACCCAGACCTCTTCCAGTGGAACAGGTAATTGAGACATTATGGTGACTGTGTTCTGTCTTCCTAACCACTGCTGATAACAACCCACACCAACAGACCTCACGCCTGCTCCCTACCCACAGTCCTTCTTCAGACCAACTCTGTCCCAGCCTTTCTGACTTTTTCACGGGTGTTTTTATCCCTGTTGCCAGCCCCTGTGTCTGGGTAGACGCTGCTGTGCATAGGATACTTTACAAGAGATTTCAGAGCCTCTGTAGATGTCATCTGCTCTTAGAGCACTGAGGTTGCCAAGTTCTCGGATGGTTTTAGTGAGTTAGAATTGTCCTGAGCACAAGGCATTGGCTCACATCTACTTGAGATTTTTATTTTATATGCAGAGGACACCTCTGTTGCCAGCAAAATCTGAATTCAACAGCTTTATTAATACTTCATCTGGAAGCTTTATCTCAAGCTGAATTCAGTCCTGGGATGTTTGGCTAATGGGCTTTTCTGCCCTCACACACTCACTCATGAAAGGAATGGTTTGAGCTCTCCTGCCTGTTCCCTGAGGCTTCTCCTCAAGACCAAGATGGGTACCTCCATGCTCCTGCTGCTTCAGGACAGCTTGCCAAGGGTGACTGAGGGAAGGATGCTGAGCAGGCGTGTGAGTGTAGCGGGTTCCTTTTATATGGCTCACATGTAGTCTGTCCTGGTGCCAGTGACCCTCCCAGCGACCATCATGACGTCGCCTGTGCCAACGACTGTGGGTGGCCACATGATGTACCCGAGCCCACATGCAGTGATGTACGCACCTACGTCTGGCCTTGCAGATGGTGGACTTGCAGTCCTCAACGCTTTTTCACAGGCGCCCTCAGCGATGCAGGTGTCCCATGGCCAGGTCCAGGACCAAGGTAAGATAACTGTCTGTGTCAGTGCTCCTTTAAGTGCTCTGGCACCTGATTTTTCAACTTGCATGCATTTAGGTTGTACATTTATGTCAAGGAATTTTATTCTAAGCAGTCCTCATGGCTGTACAAAGGCCCAGCTGGGGTGGTCCTTGATGCATGCTTTTAGATCTCACCATTCTCCTGTGCGGAGAATGGTTTGCGCTGTCTGCAGCAGAAGAAGGATGAGGGTTGCTGGAATGGGTGGCATGGCAGTGGAGTGAACTAGGAGACTCTGGGAAGGGACCTATGGTTGCATAAGAGGGCAAAGCAGTTTGAAGGAACCCACGCAGGCAGGACTTAAATTGGGAGCTTGTGCCTGCTTCTCCCAGCATTTGCGAAACTAATGCATGTGGCTTTCTGCTGGGATCTGTTAGAGTGAGTCCAGTAGAGGTCATGAAGATGATCTGAGGGCTGGAGTACCTCCCATATGGTGACAGGCCAAGAGAGTTGGGCTTGTTCAGCCTAGAAAAGAGAAGGCTCTGGGGAGACCTTAGAGCGGCCTTCCAGTACTGAAAGGGGACATACAGGAAAGCTGGGGAGGGTCTCTTTTTCTGAAACTGCAGGGATATGATGGAGGGAAACGGTTTTAAGCTGAAAGAGGGGAGATGTATGTGAGATATTCAGAAGAACTGTTTTCCTGTGAGGGTGGTGAGGCACTGGCACAGGTTGCCCAGAGAAGTGGTGGCCGCCCCATCCCTGTAGGTGTCAAAGGCCAGGTTGGCTGAGGCTTTGAGCAAAGAGATCCAGTGGGAGGTGTCCCTGTCTATGGCAGGGGGGTTGGAACTGGATGATCTTTAAGGTCCCTTCCAACCCAAACCAGTCTATGATCCTGGATTTCCATGCATACAAGTAGGTACCTTCATCCTTGTAAAGCTCCATAGAGCTCAGAGAAAGGACCCATGGGGCAGCAGTGTTTAAGGGACAGTGTAATTTCTTTCTCTCTCTCTCTGGCAGGTGGCGTCCCCCAAGTGTTCCTGACGGCTCCCTCAGGCACCGTTCAGATCCCTGTCTCAGCTGTACAGCTTCACCAGGTAGGCACAGATGGGTATTTACAGGTGTTCAAGGGCTGTCCTTGCCCTGCCCCTGCTTTTACATCCTTTGTGGGCCTGGATGGACCTGAGCCCTTGGATAGGGCCAGTCCCCAGGTGTGGGAAAGATATTGGTTCCACCCACCCTTGGGAGATGAAGTGTTGCCCAGATGCCCAGAAAGGACGGTGCCATCTTGGCTTCTGGCACACATCTCAGGGCATGCTGTCCCCCAGTGCTTCCTCCTCTGTTTTCTCTCTAGATGGCTGTCATTGGGCAGCAGAGCAGCAGTGGCAGCAGCTTGACAGAACTGCAGGTGGTCAACTTGGACACCTCGCACAGCACCAAGAGTGAGTGAGAGGCCTCTGCTACCACCCTTGTACTGTCCCTGGCTCGTCATGCCAGTGCCAGGGCTGGCAGCAATTCCTTCTCGTACAGACTGCACCAGTTATTTATTGTTGCCTTTTCACGTTTCCTTCACACACGCACACACACACACATGCACCCACTCACCCACACACGCATAACACACAGGCATGTGCGTGGGGCTGCAGGACCCATCTGGAGTGGAGCTGTACTGGGGCCATGCAGGGCTTGGGGGCCTTCGGATGCTGCGATAGCTGTGCTTGTCTCACGCCAGCCAAAGAAACTTGTCTCTGGAGGGGAGGATTGCTCTGCGCTGTAAATAAATACTGTGGGCCATTTCTAGCTGGAGGCTTTGTCTCCTTCTGGGTGCTTCGAGTCACCTTGCCCATGAGTGTTTGTTCTGCGTGGGGCTCAACTCAGACCCAGAGCCGTACTGCGGGTGCAGCTCGGAGTGGAGTGGGCCGAGGCTGTGCTGCTGGCCTCAGCAATGTGCCTTTGTGGAGGGTGACAGGTCGTGGCCACAGCAACTCGCCCTGGCTTGCGTGTGCATCTCTGGCTGGGCTTTCGTGTCCTCCCTCTGGAGGGCAGGTACAGCCTGGGGCACATGGCCCTGTCCTCTTATGCACTACAGTGAGCCCTCTGCCCTCAGTGCCTCCTTGCTGGGCTGCCTGGCAGGTTTGCAGCCTGCCCAGCTCTGCCCTGGTGGCTGCCCTCACACAGCTGAGGTGGTCAGTGGACGTCCAGGAGAGCAACGATGCCCCGGAGAGTTCCTGAGGGGCTCTGTGGCTGGCCTAGCTCCACGCACTTCCCAGCCCTCACAGTGCTTGTGGACTCCGTTCAGCCAGGGGAACGTGGCTGGGTCTTTCTTACATCCCCCTGCAGCTCCAGCCAGCGCTTTCTAAATTTCTGTGTCTGATGCAACGTGGAGAAACAACTCAAGTGTCAAAGGGAAGAGCCCATGGGGCAGTGAGCTGCTGGGCAGGTGGCAGGCTTTTCCTCTGAGCACCAGGGTGACTTGCAGAACATCCTGGGCTGCAGAAGAGCAGCTGTGAATGCCTGTGCAGGGTCAGCAAGGCCAGGGGAGAAGGGCTGGAGCATGCTTGGCCCTGCATGGGAGCTGCTGTGAATGGCTCTGCTACTTAGCCCTCTTCCTGAAGAGAGAGTAAGCAAGTGAGAGAAGTTGCCGAATCCTTAGTGGAAGAAGCAGCTACTGTAACTTTTTTTTTTTAAGTTAAAGACAAGAAGCCTTGGAGAAAAAAAGACACAAAAAAAAAAGGAAAAAAAAAAAAAAAAAGAAAATGACTTTATTTTTCTAAGTGTTAAACTCAGTATTTATGTAATTCTTTAAGGAATAAAAGTTTGGCTCCTGTACAGTTTTCATGGGGTTTGTACCAGGGGGATGGGAGAGGGGTGGGTGGGTGTGGAGGCAGGAAGGGGGCCTTGCTTTTCAGTTTGTATTGTAACCTTGGACATGTTCCCTCAGCATTAGCGTTTAAGCTGCGCTTTCCACCCACCAGCATGTGCCAGGGATCAAGCTGAACTGAGTGGGATGCTTGTTTCCCACTTACCTGTCCTGAGGACTCCATACCCATCATTGAGGACCTAATGGGCAGAAAGCAAGTGAAGCAGTGGCTGTTGTCTAAAAGTGGAAAAGCCATCCCTCAGGAGCCAAAGGGTTTGCAGTGTGCCTGGGAACAAGAGATGGGCTGGGTTTCCTGCTGGCCACCCTGTTCTCTGGTCCTGGGACGTGTGACTGTTCTGTCACTCCTCTTGGTGTGGAGCAGTGCTGCATGTGACTCTAAGGGGTATGGGCAATCCCACTCCTAGCGTGGTGAGTGGACAGCAGTGGCTGATCCTTGCTCTCCCTGCTTGCTGTGTAGGTAGCATCTCCTGAACTCCTAGCTGATGTGCCAGGCTGTATTTCCCCCTCTACAGCCGCTCCTTAGTGCACAGATGTGGACAGGTCCCCTCTGAGCCCTCTTGCAAACAGCTTCCAGAACAGTCTTGCAGCCTGGGACAGGCTTGTGGGGAGTGGGGTGGCCCATCTGGTAAGAATGATCTCTGTGTTGCCTCCTCTTGATATCCTTGCTCCAGGAGTGGTGTACCCCACACCTTGGAGCTATGAGGAATGCTGTGCAGTGCCCCATTACTAGGTGTGTGAAAACTGCTCAGTGATGCTTCCAAACCAAGGCTGGGTACCTAGGAGGTCATCCAAGGGAGAAGGCTGGGGTTTGCATTGTCCTTTGCCCCAGCATGTGACTGTGGCCTGGCTTTGCTCTGCTTTGCTTTTGCCAGCACTGTGGAGCAGGGTTGTTTGGCCTGGATGGCAGGAGTGCCCCTGCTGCTAAAGGATGTTTGCATCCCCTCCCTGGCTTCCCAAAGGCAACTGCTGGTTAAACGCTAATGGTGTATTTTATTTAAGTGCAGACTTGTAAGAACACTTGTGTATCAGGGATGAAATGGCATTTATTGTGTGGTGACATTTTTAGTTCATTTTACTGGTTTGAGGGTTGTGCGTGTGTGTGTGCGTGTGTGTACGCATAAGTGTGTGTGGGTTTATATTTTTTTCCCTCCAGTTTCCAGGGTTGTGTTTCTGGAAGGATGTGGAAGTAATCACAGTACTATGTACAGAGCTTTCTTTTGTATTAAAAAAAAAAAAAGAAAATTACTCTTTCAATAAATGTTATCATTTTGTGCACAGATTTGGGATCTTGGTCATGCTTTGCAGTAGATGATACACAATCTAGGACCTGTGAATGGGGACCAGGGTGGATTCCTGAACCTGTTTGTGTACTGTAGATGGTGGGGGGCTGTCATGGAATAGAATTGTAGAATTACTGAGGGAAAAGATCTTTAAGATCATCCAGTGCAACCATCAGCCCAACATCACCGTCCCTACTAAACCATGTCCTGAAGTGCCACATCTGCATGTTTCTTGAGCATCTTCAGAGATGGAGACTCCACCATTT
>WAAB01007262.1:94198-146093 GCA_013389865.1 Piaya cayana | reverse complement strand
TGGTACTTGTTCACCAGGGGAATACAGTTAGAGTTGTTATCTGCACATTATTATTTAAAAAAATCATTATTAATATAACTGCAGAGGTCAACACTATAAGCCACTATTCTCCGTTCTTATAAACCTCATTTTTTTCTCACAGTTTGTTGACTTTTGCTTAAGAACTTACCTTCTCCTCCTTGTAGTGCAGGAAATGAAGTGTTGTGGAAACCCCTACAATTCATCCTTCTGGAGTCTACGATATTAATTATTAAAGCATTGGAAGGTCATATTTCTTGTGTTTCCTCACACTACTTGCAGCCATGTTGATAACACATTGCAGACAGAAGTTTGGTGTAGCCTTTTTTCCCAAGGATCCCTCTAATGCAAGGAAATTGGGGAGAAGTGGAGAGATTAGATAGATCTGAATCAGCACTTTTTCCATTCTGTTTCCCCAGCTGCAGCACCTTGAAAGCAAGGCAAATCTTGGCAACAGTTGCACCCCTTTGATCCATAGCTTCTGAAACATATCTTTCTGCCAGATACAACTAGGAGAGTCTTCAAGGCTAACCAAAATTGTCTTGTGAGTCTTACTTCTAAGTAAAGGAGGCATTGTATCACATCTCTCTCATTCCTTAGTCTCTGAAATTTAAACATAATTTAATTTTGTAATAGTAGAAAACAAGAAGTACCACTCAGAGGAACTGGTCATTACTCACTCAATTTCTCCAAATTAAAAAGCCCGTCTAGTAGAAACCTTTTAAGTTGGCCAAATGGACACGTTGAGAAAACTTATCTGTGTGGAATAGCATTCCTAAACTAATAAAATGTTTCTTCAAACATGGACAATGTTCCATGCAACTCCTGGGATATGTTCTTTAGCAAAGGAATGGAAGATACTGAAAGGAACAGTCATAAATTTTTCACAGATTCCATTTGCAATGTGTGAAACAAAAGGTACCACCCCTTATGGTGAAGTCAAAGTAAGTCTACAGAGTAAATGCAGAAGTGAAGAGTAGGATGATGGAGAATATTTGTAAACTTTCTCTTATCAACAAGGCACCCGCCTCCTCTTGTGTTCATGCTGGCAGCTTTTCTTCTTGTGTATTCCCTTCCCTTTGTAATCCCCCTTCCCTAACTGAGAATTCATTGATTCATGCATTCCAGGGCTATTTTATCTTCCACCAAGCAATGCTTTGTTCCACTTTTCCCGTAGTCCTACAGTTATGGCATCTGTCAATTATGATTAGAAGAAATCTTGATGGACTGCTTTCTCTGTTATCTTTGAACTACTGGTGAAATGTTGATTTTCTTTTCTATCCCTGTCTTTGTTTTTTTCTCTACCAGGATCTGACAATGTATTACACAGTTAGCCAGTATACTCTTTTCAGAGCTGGCAGATTCTCACACTATCAGCTGGGATGGCTTACATCTCACTGAATGTGTTTTCAACACAGGTGTTTACATCTGAGCCACTCACTTGCAGACTTCCTAGAATTTTCACCCAACAGGACACAATTTATCTCAGCCTAAAGTAGATATCTAAGTTTTGTCACATGACTCATACCCTACACTCCACTGATTCTACAAACAAAGATTCTGTTGACTGTGATGGAAGCCTGCATAACCAGCATAGATGTTGAAAACAGTGTGTTAGCCTTTAAAGTCAGCTGTGACAAATGTGACTCGCAGGCTTACTCCCTTTTCCCCTTTATAATAAACAGCTTTTTTTAATTGAGTGGAAACTCATAGAAGTATTGATCCTGGACATTCCCAGGCTGCCAACCTGTGCTGAAGTCAACGTAAACTGAAGGCAGTCTTAATATAGCTGTGATATTATCTCCCTTTTTTTCTGTCTTTGAAAGAGTGTGAAATGAAGCTCTTTCATTTAGTATAACTACTTTTTTCAAAAATAGTATGTGGGTCATGAACTCCGGTAGCTCATTTTGAACACAGTCATTGTTTCTTTTTTGTACTTGATGTTTCCTTCTGGCAGACAATTCTCATGTGTCAGATATCATAAATGACCTACAGTAGGTACCAAGCCACCAACGGTAACCTCATGATTCTCCACACTGTTCTGTCCCTGCCCTGTTCTATCACCTCAGTACCATGTATTAAGTTGATATGGTTGTCTCCCAAAGGCAACTGTGGAAGCTTTGCTCCTGGACTGGAGTCCTGGGTATTTTTTCATAAATACTGTAGAGGTCAGGTTTTCACTTGCAGGCTTAGTGTATTTTGCTAAACTTTATCTTTTCTGGCTTCATGATATAAATTTAATGTATTAACTGAGGTGGTTCATTGACTTAAAGAAACTCTTTTTCAAGCACACACTGATACGATATTTTCTAAGTACACACAGCAGTAAGTGTGAGGATCTTAAACAAAATTTCTCTGGATTTCTAAAGGCTTCCTTTAGATGCTCTGCTCTTTTGCCTGATTTTGCTGTCTTGTAACAGAAAGTCAGATTGACTTGTGAAGAAAAATGGAAATAAGATGGAAATATTTAATAACTTTATGTTCAAATGAACATATGAAGTAGTAGGGCATTTAGAGAATGGCAGTGATCCAGAGATTCCTAGGGCAGTCATCTAAGTTTATATAATCTTCATGCAATTTAGTCATAAATTATAATGTCTCACCACGGATAGCTGGTTAGTGTAGAAATCCCCCTCACCCCTTGATGAGATCTGACCCTTAAGTACTTAAAACCTTTTCTTCTTCACTAAGAAGAAATGTACCAGCAAGGAACAGAAAGGAGAATTGAACAACAGCTGACAGCAGTAACAGCAGTACTGAAAGCCCTCAATAACTACCCTCAAAAAGAGAGGGCAATGGCCAAAGCAGTATAGAGTTCATGTGCTGCAGCATCATGCAGCTATATGAACACAGACAAGGAAGGCACTTACAATACAACACAAACAGTGTGAAGAGCCAGCTAACAATGTTGATCACTAACTCAGTGAACACTCATGTCAGACACACAGCAGTAAGGGCTGTAGAGAATCCGGAGGTCTCAATATTATGAAATACACCTACCCTAGAGAAAAATTCAGACCGAGGTAATTGGAAGATACTAATCTCCAGTGAAAGGAAATAAAAAGGGATTGGAAATATAAGGTATAGATTTAAAGGCAAAATTTTTGCCAACAGGAAAGAAAACAGAATAAAGGGTAATCTAGTGCACCAGAGTATTTAAACATATGCTTAAATTTTAATGTACGAGTAATCCTATTCACTTCAACATATGCTTAAATGATTTGCTGGATGAGGGCTTTAATGTGCATTTGAATTAAACTGTAACATGATAATTTAGAAGTGAGCTCATTTCAGGTTTCACTGCCTAAACAGTTTTGCTTAACTGACATTTGGACTGTAAATGAAAGAATCACCAAGTAATAAGACAGAATTAAAGATAAAACAGCTGTAGTAAACTCCTTCAGAAGAGTTAAGATAGTGACTGCCTTGTTGGTAAGAAGATTCTGAACTTCAATATGCAGAATAATGGAGTTCACCAGCTGGCATTAGTGGCATCAGCTAGAGACCACTTTGATTGCAGTGTTTTTGCTGATCTTTCTCCCCTCTTTCTTCTGCCAGCAATTTGTTGCCAAAAGCAACTGGCTGTTTTAGCTACATCTGGGAGCAAACCTAAATTTGATACTGAAACCATAAGAAGACCAATGAAAGTAACCAGATGGAATTCATCCATGGAAGTCTGGAATTATTGTAAGCATTTTTTATGAAGCACTGTTTAGCATTAAGCATGCCAGCCTCAGGAAGGAAAAAAAGAAGCGTGCAAGTGTGCCGTCAGCAGAGTCTGATACACAACCAGCACACAAACAGGAATAGCAGCAAGTAGGCCTAATTCCCCAGCCTGAAGTAGAAATGAACTGAAGCATGTTTGATAAAATAAAATGTTGAGCAAATGTAGGAAAACACATGGCTAAATATGTGGCTAGGGGTATTTGTTGCATTAAACTGTTTTCCCCTGAGGCAATCATTCTGATGTCAATTAATATGCCTGATGCTTCGACAATGCTGCTTTTACAAGTGAGTCTAATCAGGCCAGTGCTCAGTTCCTAGAGGAAAATGGGTAACAGGTGCTAAGTCCAGCTGGGTTTGTTGAATTAGCCTGGCTGGCAGAAGAAGACTAAAGCCTAATGTTCATCATAGGAGCAGTTGGGCTATGCGGCACAGCCCAGAATGTAGCACTGGAACCAAAACTGAAACTGAAGAGACTGTGTAAGAAAGACTGCACTGAAGTTCATTATGGATCTGTGCCTGCAAGATTCAATCATAAGTGAGGGGAGTGAAAATAACAAGTAGCAAGAGAGTACACTCATTTACAAGATTGACCATTCCAGAAAAGGGTACAAACAGCACAGTGTAGATTATCATTAAGCAAGGAACTGAACACAGAAACTGATTTTTCCAGATCTTAAAGTTTTCACCATGTCATATACATAGGAACACATTATCTGTGCTTTTTATTTTACCCTGATCCCTCAAGCTCCTGCCGAACTTTGATCATTACTGTTTTCCACAATCTGTGCTATATTGGCTGCAGTGATGACCCAATTCTTCTTCTGGGTTGAATTTTTTTTTTCAGCTTTTATTTCTTGAGTATAGGGATGATTCAGATAGAAGTAGCAATAAAATAAGAAATCTGCCTTTCTATAGCTGTCTATACCTGCTAGTAATCTTAAGTTTAAAAAAAAGGCCACAAATTATTAAGTCTTGGATTGATGACTTGAGTTTTTTACTATTGTCTATTTCTCATGGCAGAATACCCACAAACATTGGATCTAGGTAGGAACTTGCAAGACAGTTTTTTTATATAAGGTGTAAAAATTGTTCCTTCCCTAGAGTGTTCACAGATATCACAGTAAAACATGTTGACAAGTTGGACAGGACAGTGTTTATATTAGTGTGATAAAAATAAAGCTTATCAAGTGCCACAATGCCAGGTGGACACTTTGGGGAATAGAATGTAAAGACTATGTAAGTGGAACGGATTAACAGGGTTTTCTATTCAGAATCAGCTCAAGAGGAAAGGGTACTGAAATGGCTTTTATTTTCAAAGTTGAGAAAGTGCTGAAATGGTGTCCTTTTCCTCCCTCCCACACCCCAACAGCAACATAATAATTTTAAAATATTTCAAAACACTGTAAAAGCTCTATCAAGGTGTTCAAAATAATTTTTGCCAAACAGCTTTCAGCTGCTCTTTTGGAGTCATAATAGCCTATACAAGTTCAAAATTCTGCTTGTGCTCCTGTGAGTCACACAATGCGTAAAGGTGACTATTTTCGCTGAGAAAGTATTTTTATTTCCCTTACAGTTAAGACACATTTACCACCAAACTGTTGAAGCCAGAACTGAGTTTCTCCAGCAACTAATATTCCTAGCAATCTAATAACAAAATCAAAACTGTCACCAATACAATACATTTTTTCAATGTGTTAAAGATTTCTTCATAGTATTCACTGTTAAAACATTGCTCAGTATGACTTCTCAAAAAATTCTACAAAACATCTAATGACTCTGAAAAGACAAATACCTTCGTTTGAATATGTAAAATGAGTAATTTCAGGTCTTGAATTAAAAAATATTTTGAGGAAGATCAGGCCTTTTTTTAATAACAACCCTCAGCATGTGGTTCAGAAATAGTTTTATCTATTGCAAGAAAACGTACACGCTGTCAAAAAGGAAACATTTGCATATAGTGTTAATGTCCATAAAATAGAAGGATTTCTTTAAATACAGCTGTCTAAAAATTCAGTGACTAGGCTTTTCCCTGTACTTCTGGGGGGCAAGTCAATCCCTTTCCTGCATAATGCTACAAATGATGCCAAAAAATTACAAGTGGCCAGCCCTTAGACCACTAATGTTAGGCGAGTGACTCTGCCTGTCGGTCATGCGCATATCCATGTTCTAATGACACAAAGTTTTTCTGTTCCGGCAATAAAACATATGATTTAAAGGTTTACCATGAGATGCCCAGTTGTTCCTGCCTGAGTCGAAGTAAATTCTCTGGTGCATTTGCAAGCAAGGCAGAGGTTAAGTACCACAAAAATCCCAGAGTATGGAAATTAGTTTCTCACATCAAATTATGTAAAATGCCCATGGTGGCAAAGGCATTCACATTAATCATGAGATTTCATTACCTACATCTCCTGAGGGTACCGATATTCAGTCTCTGAGTACTAACATATTAAAGTGAAAGATGCTGAAAAGACGTGAAGTCTATGTTGTCTTTCAACCAGCCTTTTCCTGTTGGAGATAATCTTTTGCCAATGATGTTACCCATAAAGAAATCCTTGAACTACTCCTATTTTTGTTTGTTTGTTTTTTTCTAAGTCAACGGGAGAAGTAATAATTAACTCAAGTAAATGTTTTTCTCCACTTACTTGATTAGGAACTTTTCTAGGTCACATCTGCTCCCATTGGCTTCTACTGTGTAGAAGCCCATACTAAACCATCTGGGAGGTATTGAGGAAGATATCCACAAAGAAATTCTTATAGAGGAATATCACAAAGTGGGTCATTCATTAAACCTCTCCAGTTGAAAGTTAAGCAGAAATTGGTCTATAGGATAGGAGAAACGTGGAACCTGCTGGGATGAGCAGCACTGCAACAGACAGTGGAACTGAAGGTGAGAGCATGCAGAAACTATAGCTTGCAGCATCCTGTGAATAATTGCATTGACTCATAAGCATGCGGGACATGGTTTATAATTATTCCTTATATCTCATGGGCTTTCAGTTCAAACTGTTGACTCAGGCTCCATGTTCCCTCTTTTGCAGACACAACTTCTTCCTATCTACAAGGTAGATTGATATTCACAGCAAATTAACACTTAAATCTGTCTTTCTTGTCATAGCCAACGCTGACAGTTACATATGTAGTTGTACACAAATGGACATTTTACATTTTAAGACAGTAGTCGTGTTTAATTCTCAGGACTTGCTTAGTATTTAAAAGACAAGAAAATTGAAAGTGTTGACAAATATGACAAAAACATATAAAAAGCTCAAAATTATGGAAGAAAAGATACAAATATTGCCTTGTCTCAAGTAAATGTGTTTTCAACAACCATCAAACTGAAATGTCAAACTGAAATATATTATTTGGAACCAAGGTACAAAACCAAGCCACATAAGATTTTGAATGTACTAGGACACAAAAATACTATTTGCAGTTAAAATAATCTTACAGTAAAGCTTATTTATTATCTATCTTCAGTAATGGAAAATGAAAGAATAATGCCCTTTTACTCGGTACTACATATATCAAGACATGTTATCTATTGGGATTTCTGTAACAATTTAGAAAAAGCGATATCTATATTCTTGTTTTTAAAAGTATCGTTGTGATATGGGTCTCGAGAAGAATGCAAAGGTTCACTTTAGTAACTGCAAGTTAGGTGTAGATTATCATGTTGGAACACTGCCACCAAGTGAGTGTAAGAGCTGCATCACTTCACGTCACAGGCCCATCTCATAATCTAATGTTACAACTGTGCCATCCACTAGTCAGCATGTTTCAAGCTAATTCAAGTTTCATACAACTGCAAACAAACTATCCCTTGGTGTACAGATATGGGATATGGGATTTCCCAGTATTCTGTCAATAGGGAGTTTATCTGCATTACATTACACACACTGAGAAAGCTTAACTGTCTTTCATTGTCCACATAATTAGTTTTAAAATCCTGTTCATTTCTTGTTCTCTATTTCTTGCAACAGTGAGTTGCTGATTAAATATAAGCATATTAAATAATACTTTTGACCAATTTTAATCCACTTCTCCTTTAAACTTCATTGATTTCCCCTTCTTGTATTAGGAAAATGCTCAAAACCTATAACAAATTATTCATTCTAATTTGCATTAATTGCTGTATGGGGCCACAATTAAATTGCATTTGTTAGCATACTGTCCATTTACGTCTTTAGAAATATTTTGCTCATGTTCATCTGTCAACTTATTGGGTTTTAGCAAAAACAATTTGGCATTGTGTATGTTTTAGTGTATATATTACATGCATTATTATACAGTGTTTTGCTACAGAGTATCTGTTATGTAGGACAAATTGCCTGCTCTAATAAATTTATCAATTCTGACAGCATTGATCCTTCATTAACTAGGAATAAAATTTTCCCGTATCACAATGGCTAATGCCAGGATAAAATTTCTAGAGTAGCAGTGAACTATTGAGGGCCCTTTTAGTAGGTAAGGATTCATAAAATCCCCTGAATAAAATGATTCAACCAATTAAGACAGGTATTCACCAGGATAGATTAAGTACTCTCATAGAGAGTTAAAAAATAATTTTCCCTATCAAAGATGTTAACTTCTTTCCCCCTGAGGCCAGAACTGTAAAAATCCTTCCAGTGTGACTACTGCACCACTCAGCTTGGTGTAATCATCAAACTTGCTGAGGGTGCACTTGATCTCACTGTCTACATCATCAATGAACATAATAAATGGTACTGGCCCCAGTACAGACCCCTGAGGGACACCATTTGTTACAGATCTCCATCTGGACATTGAGCTGTTGACCACTACTCGCTGAATGCAACCATTCAACCAATTTCTTATACACTGAACAGTCCATCCATCAAATTTCTGTCTGTCCAATTTAGAGAGAAGGGTGTTGTAGAGGTCCTGGTCAAAGGCTTTATAGAATTCCAGATAGATTACATCCTTTGGTTTTCCCATGTCCACTGATGTGGTCGCCCCATCAAGAAAGCCGCCATGTTGATCTGGCAGGACCTGCCTTTGTTGAAGCTGTGCTGGCTGTCTAGAAACACTTCCCTGTCTTCCATGTGCTTTAGCGGATCTTCTAGGAGGATCTGTTCCATGATCATCACAGGCACAGAAGTGAGACTGACAGGTCAGGTAGCTCCCAGGGTCATCTTTTCTACCCTTTTTAAAATTGGGCAAGATGTTGCCCTTCTTCCAGTCACCAGGGACTTCTAACTGTCATGACTTTTCAAATATCATGAAAACTGGTTTGGCAACCACATCATCCAATTCCCTCAGGATTCTGGGATGCATTTCATCAGATCCCATAGACTTACAAATGTTCAGGATCCTAGAGTGGTCACAAACCTGACCTAGGAACAACTCTAAATTTTTCGATTACTTTTATGAGATACTCCTCCTAACTAGATCTTTCCTTGGAATGTGTGTTTATTGCTTAAAGTGAATCAATTGGATCAAAGTGAAAGGAATCCTACTTCTGAAGTTACAATGTGTGCCCTAGTTTTCCACACAGCGTCGGCTGACCAGCACTTAGGGATTTATCACAACTCAGACAATACTTTTCCCCTGGAAGCCCTCCACTTTCAGGGGATCTGCAATCACTTGAGAATTTCTTACTAAACAGGGAAATATAAAAATGCAAGCCTCAAATATGGCAAACTTCAAAGAATCTAGGATGGGTTATTTTTTATCTTGAGTTTGAATCTGTGTAATAGTCATTACTCCTAACAGTTTCAGATATTTGCAAAAACGGAACTAGAAATAATTCTAAGAGATTGCATCCTTCTGCTTCAGGACAGGACCAGCTATGCTTATGATATTTCTGAGGGAAGTTTTTAAAAAGATATAATGAGGAATATTTCTCATATTTCTCTTCTCAACCAACTAGGTCTTTACTGAACTTGCCTTTAGGAAAAAAAATAATATCGCTTAAGATAGATTAGTAGCAATTATATATTGTCCTGATCAATACTGGACATTGTGTACAAATTATATCTTTGCAGCTGTGACTTTCCAAATACTTGAAAACCAGTATTATTTTTCTGCTTAATCTTATTTTTTCTGGACTAAACAACCCCAGTCTCTTCAGTGCCTTCTCCAAAGTGGTGTCAATAGATCTCAGCATATCATTGATGGTGGTCTGTGCTGGTTTCTCTGTTGACCTTGTTTTCACTGAATCAAATTACATTTCTTTTTTCCTGTGTCATTTCTCTGGTTGTTGGAATACTCCGATTTTAGTATTCTAAAATCTATCTCGGGTCAGAGTCAAGGGCAGATTTCATAAGAATTTTTTCCATCTGTCTTCCAAGATGCTAATGAAAACATCAAGGACAGGTGTCTCTGAGTCCCTTCTTACCAGGCTTTTCTTCTTCTGTAGAGAGCTTTAGTACATTCTGTGGCCCCACAGCCTCTAGTCTCTTGAAACGAAAACCAAACTAGACATATAGGTTTCAGCTCAAAGCTGTTACATTTCTTACTATCGACTTGTCATGTATTTTTGCAGTCTAAAAATGCTGTCACTTAAATACTAAATGTGCACTCCATATTGTTATCAAGCTCAGTGTGATTATCCAACTTGCACATAGTCCAGAAAATTAGGGGAAAAAAAACAAGTGTAGGTTGTTGTTTTTTTTCAGATTCCCACCAGGGAATTCTATTGCGTAGGCAGCTTTTAAATATTCAAAAAGATTTCAATATTTCTATTCACTGGAAATAGGTCTTAACGTTTTTTATAGTAATAACTTCAGTAAACTATTAGCAGTTTTTGAAAATACACATGTGAATATGTGAACGTAACCAAATTTCCACACTGTGAGTTTTTTTCTGAGTGTACGTAGATACATTACTATATTGTGGTTGTCTGTCCTTTTATTGTATGAATTTATGCTAAATCTTAATTAGATTCTTTGTCATGAAACATTTACAATTGCATAGTTTTCACGTTGTTCTTGCATTCAGCACCCTATATGCATATTTCAGGTTTTAATTTTTTAGGGGACAGTAACTATCCTATTAATATTACATTAAATGTGTATTTTACAAGCTTTTAGAAACATATTACTGTTCATTGTACTTGGGCAATAGGCTCCAGGGGCACATGTAGGAAATGAGCATGTCTTCAGTTTGGTTTTGTTGTTCTCAACCACGAGTCTTTTTTCAAGGAAATAGTGCTGGAACACATTCAGGTTTGCTAAAAAGCTTAAATTTTGCTCCTCTAAAGGAATAAGAAAACAAACTTATAGCCCTATAGAAAGCCAGAGGACAGCCCAAGGGGCTGGATGTTCCCCAAAGCCAAGAGCCATGCTACTGAAATAAAGCATGTGGGAAGAATATTGTTATTGCTCTAGTGAGGCTGACCCCATTTCAGAAATTCAACTAGCTCTCATGTTGCCTGTGTTGGAATACCACAGCCAGCTAAATGTGGTCAATAGGCTGCCCAGGGAGGTGGTTGATTCACCTTCCCTGGAGGTGTTTAAGGCTCGGGTGGACGAGGTGCTAAGGGGCATGGTTTGGTGTTTGATAGGAATGGTCGGACTCGATGATCCGGTGGGTCTCTTCCAACCTGGTGATTCTATGATTCTAAGAAGAGTAACAAGCAATACAGCGTTTATGTAAACTATTATCACCCTTGTGCCATTACCTAAATGATTAGAAATTATGGGCAACTCACACACACACTGGATCTCTAACAAGCCTTAACTATCACTTGTGGTGTTGCCAGTCACTGTTTAGTATTCTAAGAATATTTGTGACAATAAAAACATGATTAAATTACAAAATACTCAGGAAGTGATTTTTTTCCCTTCTAAGAATTTTTCTTATCTGATTACTTTAATCTCCTGTTGCTATGGAACCTTATCAAATACACTGAAATATATAATAGGACAAATCTTGGGATCCCTTGTGAAAGCACTCCAAGTTTAAGCATCCCCTATTCCACTCCAGCTAAGCAAAATGTTAATGAGCAACAAACCTGCAGATTTGGTGGCTGAAAGTGGTTATCTTGGAGGTAGAATTCTTTAAAAAATAGCTTGTGAGATTTCATAACCATTGTATCTCAAAACCAGATTCAATGCACTGTTAAGTCTGCTAATAGTTTAAATCATTTTTGGAAGTAGACATCATTTGTTTGGACACTTTGCAGTCAGTCACTGTGGTAACTAGCCTAAATGATATATCATCATGATCACAGAAAAATATACATCTGAACCAAACCACAGGACTCAGTCATTCCTTGCAGAACTAGCTGTGTAGCAACTGTGTAGGCAAAGTCCATCTCAAATAATGATACAAAACTATAATGTAAACATGTGAGTTCAGGAGACAATCAGCCACTGCTTAGAAATTTCTAAAATCTAAAATCTATGCGGACAGCAGTTTTCACTGGTAGACTCCTCTAGACCTTCTAGGTATACCTTTGGATACACCTAGAACTTCCTAATCCCTTACACTGCTGTGCAGGTGGCCCAAACATCCTGACACCTGCTAGGATACTAAGAAAATTGCCAGGATTCATACTCATCTCTGCAGAACCCAATTTAATAGGTGTTGCCTGACCACAAACACTGAAAAGCAGCCTCACCGAAAGGATGGAAAAAGGTGGTATTTCTTCTTAACCTAATTTATCAAGTATTCAGCAGTTTTATTATTGCTACAAGGTAAAGAAAACAGCTTCCACTCCTGATTCCTAAGGTTTCTTTTACTCAGGTGAACTCTCTTACTGTTGCAAACCCTATGCTGACTGTCATCCGGGTGTCCCATCTTCGCCAC
The DNA here is from genome assembly GCA_013389865.1 of Piaya cayana. Classification (NCBI taxonomy): domain Eukaryota; kingdom Metazoa; phylum Chordata; class Aves; order Cuculiformes; family Coccyzidae; genus Piaya; species Piaya cayana. Next base: position 133,580 of record WAAB01007262.1, on the reverse strand, counting down.
GACCACTCACACGCCCAAGCTGGAGAGCTGTGCTCCCTTGCTCATTTTAGCAGTTTTAGCAGGAGATCCTGAAGTAACTGAGCTCATATATCAGAAGTCAGCTAGGAAATTGATGATGAAATTCAAATGATACAAGAAGGAACTGAAGCCAAATCTCACACAGCCTGAATCTATCTATCTATCAGTGATCTCCCAGAAGCCCTTTTACCAGCTTTTATTTTGGCTGGTAGAGCCAGCTTCAGGAAAGTATTTAGGCCTGTGGTTGCTAAGTCAAGTCAGTTCTCTTTCTCTGGCCTGGAGAGACACATACCTCTTCCTCATTTCTCACTGGCAAACCTGAGTGGTTCAGTGTTCTAGTATTTTTAAAGCAAATTTAAGCTCCACGTTCTCCCTATTGTTTACAAACATGTGCACTCACAAAAAGGACCACTGAGTCCTAGGCATCTGGACTTCCAAGGCCAGATCTTGGTTTAAAGCTTGCTATTATTTAGAAGAGAATTAAACTTACACACAAGTGTAGAATTCAAATTTGTTACCCTAAGTGCTAAGAATTACAGTGTTTGGTAATGCAACACACATCTTTTGTTTACTAACCCTTGGTGCTTTTTTATTTCATAAATGGTCTTTTTTTATTGCATAAAAACTACAGCTTGTTAGTTGTTTTCTTATTAAATAAATTTCATGGGAAAATTTTACTAAGTCCAGCATATTTGTCAGAAATATCTTCAGTTTGATAATAGCCAGCTGAACATGAGCCAGTAGTGTGCCCAAGTGGCCAAGAAATCAAATAGCATCTTGGCCTGTATCAGAAACAGGGTGCTCAGCAGAACTGGGGAACTGATCACCCCTCAGTACTCAGCACTGGTGAGACCATAACTGAAACATCGTGTTCAGTTTTGAGCCCCTCATTAAAAGAAATACGTGGAGGTGCTGGAGCATGTGCAAAGAAGGGCAATAAAGCTTACAAAGGGTCAAGGGAATAAGTCTTATGAGGTGTGGCTGAGGGAACTGGGATTATTTACTCTGGGGAAGAGGAGGCTGAGGGGAGACCTTATTGCTCTCTACAGGTGCCTGAGAGGAGATTGTGGAGGGTTCAGTGCTGGTCTTTTCTCCCGTGTAACAAGTGACAGGATAAAAGGAAACTTCAAGTTGCACCAAAGGAGGTTAGATTGGATATTAAGAAAACTATCTTTACTGAAAGGGTTGTCAGGTATTGGAACAGGCTACCCATTGGAGTAGGCTGCTGTCACCATCCCTGGAAGTACTCAAATGATGTGTAGAGTGATGCTTAGGGACATGTTTTGTTGGTGGCCTGGCAGTGCAGGGTTAAGAGTTGGAATCAATGATCTTAAAGGCCTTTTCCAACTCAAACAATTCTATGACTCTAGGAAAACTTGGTACCGGGTAAGGCAGTTTTTCAACAGATTCCTGGACTGCTCCAATATCCTAGCTATTGAGATAGATCTGCCAGGAATTATCTGAACTATGAAAAAGGCATGGTTCTTCCAGTTAGCCCATTTCCAAGCCATCCACACAACCACAGCTCCAAGTAGAATTGGTGAGATGTCTGTATTTAGGTTAGAGACTTGGAGATCTTAATGTCCCTTTTCTCCCCTTTGACACTCAGGTGATTTTTGACAGACTTCCATATAAACTACTTCAAGGCTAGATTCTAGAGCTTTCTGACTCTGTAGCTCAGGGCAAACCAGTCTATCTGTGTTGGCAACCTGTTCCAGTGCCCCACCATTCTCATGGTGAAGAAATTCTTCCTAATATCTAGTCTAAATCCGCCCTTCACCAATTTATACCTGTTCCCTCTCATCCTACCACCAGAAGCCTTTATGAATAGTCCCTCTCCAGTTTTCTCCTAGGCTCCCTTCAGGTACTGGAAGGTCACTATAAGGTCTCCTCGGAGCCTTCTCCTCTCCAGGCCAAACAAACCTAACTCTCTCAGCCTGTCCTCATAGGGAAGGTGCTCATAAATGACAACTCTTCACATTCTATCCCTGTTTACTGTTGTTGATTAGTATAGAATGAGGTAGTTATACTCATTTATTGGTAAAGTAATTTATATGTTACTTAAGAATAAAAAAGCAAAAAAAAAATAAAAGAGAGAGAAAATATTTTCTTCTGATGATTTAGAAAATCTATAACTTTTCCTCTTTTTTTTTCCTCATCACTTTTCAGGGGAGAATTAATACCCGAAAATAATAAGCTGAAGGTGATATATATGAAGTTTATTATGGCTCCAAAACTGGTGGGCTTTCAGACAGCATGAAAGAAAATACAAAAACACACAAGGGAATTAGGCGTGGTATTTTCTGATGCTTTGAGCTATGTGGAGGTTTTGTCAAGTAGGCACTATTCAGATAAGTTATGCTGACAGTCACTGATGAAAAGAATCAGGAACAGAACTTTTATGATGTTAAATACCTAATACAGTATCATTCTTGGCAGAAGTACTGGACTAGATCTACACTTGAATAAATCACATGACAATCTGGTACATTCTAAGAAAAATGGGACTCCTGAGTATATTCCACCTTGGACATTTCTGTAAACCAACAAAGTCATAGNAAAAAAAAAAGAAAAAAAAAAAAAAAAAAAAAGTTGTCACCATTCTGAAAGGCAAGCAGAAGTGCTCAGTCTACTTTTATGTACCCTAAGAGGAACCCTGGACTAGAATATGAAAGAAACCTGATTTAAAAACATTAGGTCAGACTGATCCAGTGTAACATCAGCAGAGGTACCTTTAGCTGAAACAGACAATCTATTTTCCTATTATTATCTCTCACTATGCTATTTCCCAGAATTTAACTCTTCTGATGTTTCTTTTGGGATTTATTTTCACTTTATGTTTGAGCTGTGACAAGTACTGAGACATAGTGCCTAAAAGTCATGCCAGTTAAAATGGAAAGGATCTCAGTGTGTGTCCATTAAAAGATCTTTCAAGATTCATGGCTAGTGGGAGTACACCAAAGCACAATAATAATACTAGCTTCATCCAACAGACTTAATTACAAACAAATCAATCCCATAGTGTGAAGAGTTGCTCTGCATTACAATGAACAGTTTCTTAGAAAGACTAAAAACATAGACAAATAAGAAATGAGTAGTCAGTAATTAACCCAAACAGAAAAGCAATACCACAATGAAAGAGGAGGTACAAAATATCAAATCAATGATCAGGCAAAAAAAGGTGAATTGTTATGATGGGGCAAAATGCAATTCAAAAAGAACCAGCCAAAACTGAATTCTATGCATATTACCAAAGCAACTCTCAACCTAAGCTGGTCAGTCCCTGTCTCTGGTTTTAGCAGGCTTGTTCTGAACAATAATATTTCAAACACTGCTAGCCTTTGGAGAGTCAGTGATGGCATCTGAAATGCAGCACAGGTATGACCCATGAACTGTCCTCAGTCTTGACTCTCAGTTGTGCTAATTCTCTCCCTACCAATGCTACAAGGTTTTCTTTCAAGAGGAAACAGACTGTAAGAGGGGGACTGATATCTGGATCTTGTCACAGTATACATTCAGGAAATGTCCTCAGCCCCGCTGATTCAACACATCCAGTGAATATTGAGAATGAGCCTTATGAAGCCGATATACAGACCTTTCTGAGGATGGACACTTAAGTGATACAGAGTTCCTTAGACCTTTTTTTCTTTTCTAGTCAATATAATGTTTGTCATGTTTAAAGACTCTCAGCGTTGTATTATCCCAAGGCAGTTCAGGGAAATGTGACTGTTATTTCTGTATTGCTCTTCCTAGACAGGCAGCAGTATCTCTGCTAACTGTGTTAAAACTCTGCCCTCATGCTAGAATTGTTTAGTTTTCCTCTACACCATGCTTTATCTCAGATCATGAGCTGTAATAGCATTTCACCCTGTTAGTTTGTAGGGAAAACAATATACACTACCTAGGTGTTGTATAGCTAGGCAAAGGCAGTACAGAGGCACAGTACACTTGGCAGTCTCTCCAATTCCTCTGTAGCCATTCCAGAGATGAGGTATGTGAGATACTTTGTCAGGTGGGGGGTGTGTATTCTACCCTACTTTTCCAACTTGTCTGGCAAGTGTTAAGCACACAGACTCATTTCCTTCTACTATTAGTATGTATATGCATAGTCAGTTACTCAGTCATTAGAAACAGTAAGCACTATTTACACGTACTAAGAGTACAAAGTATGGAACCATGCTGAGAATGCAAAAGGAAGAAATGTCCCTGACTTGAGGCAGAGATCAGAAAGCCATTTTCAAGAGATCTTTTGGGGGGAGTTCATTGGATACTTCTCTTTTTTTAGGTAGCTTAAAGCTAAGTAATGTGATTTAGGTGTTTTGTAGTAGCAAAGTTTCTCTTACCAACTTGTGTTGTGAAATTAGAAATTCCAGGCTTAGTCTAAATTTCACTGACCTGTCACCAACAAGTTCTCTGGAGAAGGTGACCAGTCACTGCTGAAGCCCACAGCAGAGTCAATAGTGGCTGACAATAAACCAGCATCTGCATTCACCAGTGCGAATCCCTTTTCCCAAAGACTTGAATTCTGGGACAAAGTGAAACTTATGGCTCCTAGATATGATGATGCAGAGCATATATTCATATACAGACAACACAGAAACTGACTACAGCATCTTTCATCACTTGCTCTTCTCTTCTTACAACTTTTAGTGTTTTGTTTCTTCATTTCTGGCCCAAAAATCGTCTAGTCAGGCACAAATGAAAATCTCAAAAATACTGCATATATGCCACACACTTTTATACAGATAGATTGCTCTGTATTTAGTTCCAAAGCTTTTAAAATTGACTGCTGTTCATTAGTAACTACAGTCTGGTACACGTTCCATCTTGAACAGCTTAAAACCACCTGCTGGGTACTGACTTTTGCCAACCATCAGCACACAACTACCATTTGTCTTCTTACATACTACATTCTCCTGTAATCAATTTATGGGTGAAATATTGTATATACATATCCAAATTAATTCTCCCTGAAGAGTGGTCTTCAGATTCCACCATATGATTGCCAAAAGCTGCTCTGCTCACTATCATTTTCTACTTGCTAATTAATTAGAGAAAGTCACAAGAAATACCAGCTAAGTATTTTTTGGGGGGCTTAATGAATAAGTCTATTAATTTAAGAAGATTTAGCAATTATGCATTCTCTAATATTGATTTCCACTAAATCTTGTCTGGAAATTAAGGAGATTGATAATAAAACCTTTTATTCAGTTCCTCTACAATAGATCTAATGAATAAATTGGCTGCATGCACATCCTTAGAACTACATTCATTTAGTAATAAATGTTGGAACACAAAGGAGCACATTAGAATTGAAATTAAGGAGGGGGGAAGCAGGTGTAGGCTCATCTCAGCAATATGCTAATCAAGCTCAATACAGAAAAGGCACTTTACATGGGGTAAATCTGTTCCTCTGGCATTTATATAATTTCATTTTCAATTTCTTTTCTTACTTTTGTGTAGCCAGCACATGGGGTTTTTTTCAGGTTGAAAGGAATCTCATGTACACAGCAGCACAGTGAGTTGAATCCTGCTTGTTCAAAAAGATCATAGAATTAATATTATGAAATGACTGCTGGCAACATATTTTTATACTCCAGATTGTTTATTCTTATTCCAGAGACCCCAGAGAGGGAAGTAATTCCCAAATAATGCAGAATAGGCATCACAGCCTTAAGAGAAAAGGGACATTATATGAAAAGAGAACTGAAAGCAGGAAAGCTTTCAGTTCAGGCTCCTCTGTCTTCCAGAATGAAAGCCATAACCAGTCCATGGAAGGCTCATACCTGTGATAATTTAACTTCAAGTGAGTCAATCCATTCCACTCAGGTCTTTGGGGAGTGGTCAGCATCAAGCATCTCTCACAGTCCAATTGTAAATCAATCTTTTCATTGCTGTGTAAATATATTGCACTTTACATCTAGGCAGTCTTTAAGGATGGAGGTGAAATACTAAATCATCTTTGCATTTTCTCTCCTCAGGTGCAGAAAACAGTTTAGTTCCTTCTTGAGTTAGTAGTCATAATTCAGTCAACAGATTTTTCCTTTGAACTCCTTATTTTTGACTCTAAATTCTTAATTGTCTGCTGCCTTCTGAATGCACATTGGAAGTGCAGATCAAACATCCAGTAGAAAGGATATTAAGGACCTGATTTAAAAACCTATAGTTAATCCATTTAAAACTCATACTGATTTTAATAAACTTCAGATCATGCGATGTCATTATTCAAATTAGCTTCTTAAATGTACTGCATAATGCAAATTTGCTTTCTTGTGTTATAATTCATCTCTGCTTGACCAAGGGAAAAAAATATAAGTGAGATTCTAGGCTTTTTAGACTTAGATGTACAGAAACAAAATTTTGTCAAGATCAGGATCAGACATCATTTATCTTCATAATTCTTTTTCTTTATTATTACATTCTTATTAATAGAACATGTTATAAGAAACTCTTAACAGCAATTCCTTTAATGATAATAACAAATATTACACTATTAATAAGTGCATAAAGCCCATGTCACATTGGCTCACTATGGCTGGACAGTGCACACAGAAGGGTCACTTAATGTTAAGGATTTGATCATCAATGATCACTTTGTAAGTAAGGAAATACTACTGCCATTGTAAAGTTAGGACAGAGAGAAAGTAGGTCATTATCCAGATTACAGAGAATATCTGTGACAGAGACAATATGAGAACCGAGAAAATTTCATAAGCTTTTCCTAGGTTTTCATGGTATAGCCATATAGCTGTACCTCATCATTCAATCTTTCAGCCTCATAAGAAAGCTATCACAATCAATGTGCAGAGTTGCATCTCACATAACTTAATAAAAATATGATAATCTACAAACAAGTAAAGAGATAACCTCTGTCAAGTAGAATCTGAATTATGTACCTTAGCACAAGAGCTTAGAGTACCAACTGAAGTATGAGATGTGATGACTACTTCCTGAGAAGATACTCTTCTTGCCACTTTCTTTACATCTTTGCTCCTTCCATATCCATTGACACGGAAGTCAAGGCATGGACAGACATACAAGAAGTGGGGAAAGAAGCAGCACACAGGAAAAAGAAACTGCTAAGAATGACTACTGAGAAAGCAAAGGAGTGGTGAAAAGGAGGCTAGAAAAGATGAAGGGCTGGGGTCCGTGTGCCAGAACATGGAGAAGATGGAGAGAACATAAGTTCAAGCTTTGAACAGCAGTGTTACATTCATACTCACATAAATAACTTAGCCTCAGCCTCACATTTCTACAGCTGAAGGTGTGGAGAGGAGGGATATTACTCCCTCTACAATTCTGCAGTCATTTTTAAAAGTCTCTCCAGTACATTTAATCTTGCATTTGCATACACAGATACCATGTACTACTGCTCAGTCCTATGTCATTTACACATAAAACGTGAGTATAGAGTAATTCAGAGGGTGGTTTTTTCGGTCTGATGAAATCAGCATAATAACCTGAAAGTGAGAGAAAACTGCCAGACTTGCATCTCTGATACACCTGAAAGTACTAATCTCAGAGCAGAAACTTCAGCATTCTGTTAAGTAGCTCAACAGATAATGTACTGAGTAATCTCTTCTCCTTCTGCTCTTCATGCATCTGATCCAAGGCAAAATGTATACATCATTCCTGGAGCAGAGAGCAAATCTGGCTCACCTTATGTGCCAGGAATGCTCCATAAACTAGCTAGAGAATTAAGGTCCCTTTTTCTATATCTCAGGCTCCATAAATTCTGTGTCCCCTTCCACGCAGAACTTGGCTTCAAGGAGAAGGAGTGGAGACCATCTTCCCTACAGGTTGCAGAATAACTTTGCAGACAAGGCACTCTGGTCCTCAAGCTGAGGATACATACCCCACAATATCTTGCTTACAGTTTTGCTTATCAGGGCATGCATAATCCAGTTCATGGTCCATTAGCTGGATCTGGCCCATGGCACTCTTGTGTCCCACATTCTTGTTGACAGATATGAAGTGTAGCTCCTCAGATAACAAATTCTTCCTACATGGCTGGATAATCCATCTCCCTTGGTGAAGAAGCTGTGCATTCACTCAGAGACAGACCTACTGCTGTGCTGTATCCAACTAAGATGAAGCAGGCACCAGCAGACATATGTCTTCTCATCAGTACCCACATAAAACCCTGAACTGCTGCTCCCTTGAGCTCCAAGCTTACAGCACAAAAAGCTGTTCTTCCCATCAGACGAGGGCTGTGAATCCTGAGTAGGAGAAGGTGTTCAGGCTAGCCGCACATGCAGACATTCACCTCTCACAAGCAGGAGACTGAGTGTCTGCTGAAGCACTTTGGGTCTGAGTACAGACAGCAGCAAGAGCTGGCACCTCTGGAATAAATTTCCGGGGGGGATTAGATGCACTACTTAATTGCCAATACAGCATTAAGTCACAAACATCAACAACAAAAAAATACAGTTGTCAAAAAGATAATTCATTTAGGAACTGAGAAACTCTGGTTTATCAGGAATAATTTAACAAATAAAATAAATAATTTTAAATAAGGTCTGATCTGAGGAAGGCATTTTTTACTTAGTTTCCTAGAAAGAACCTATCCAAAAGTCAGGTATTCTACACAGACAGAGGTGCACCATTTCAATTAAAAAGGTGGTATTGTAACAGGTTTTATAATGAACATTCATCATCTTACTCTCAGACCCATTGTTTTTCTCCCCTCTCCCAAAGCACTTACTTAAAAAGCAAGTTGGGAGAATAAACTGCTACGATCCTTAATGTCAATAGCATTTCAATATCCCATGGAAAATTATTACAAAAGCTATTTAAAATTAATCCCTTGATAACTTTTTCAATCAACAGATTAACACTGATGAGAATATCTGATATAATCTTGTTTCAGCAGAAATACTGGACTGGGAAATAGCACTGGGTGATTCAATGCAGGAGTTTTCTTTGTCTCAGAATTGTATGACTGCAGAGAAATGTGCGTGACTGTATTGAATCATCAGACAGGCTAGTGATGAGGAGTAACATTTCGTTTTAGAAAGATTTTTGCCTTTCCTCTCTACCAACATATTAGACAAGATATATGTCTTTTGTAAGAAATAGCAATGATTTAAACATGAGCCATGGTCACATTTAAGTTAATTTTTCATAGAATCTTCCATTGCTGAAGAAAGACTATTGTCTTTGATCAGTTTATGCGCAAAGACCACATTTCTTCTTTAACTTTACTGAGGATTCAGAAGGATGTGTGTAGTACTTCCTCCTACAGGGCTGCCAGATAGCTTTGACTGCAGCAGTTTCCCAAAATTTTTAAGTTTCTATCATGTTAAGTGAAGGAGGGCATCATATGTGCAACTTTAACTTTGCACAAGATTCCTAAACGTATGAGTCATTGGAGAGTTTCATAGAAAGGGAAGCAACAGCAGGGAAAAGTCACTGCCAACTCTATTTTTTTTTCTTTTTTTTGTAGAGTCTACTGGAGTGGGTATACGATTAATGTTTCAAAGTATGCAACTAGGATTAAACCTCTCTGGAAAATGTGCAGAAGAATTCATTGGATTCTTTAATCCTGAATGGGCTTACCTATGAACCAAGCTGTCTCAGAACCATCTGCTCCTAACTGTGTTCCTTTTAGGCACACTTTCTGTGCTTTTTGTGCTTATCACAGCTCTGAGTTGCATTCAGTATTTGAATATCCCAGAGAGTGTATTCAGCCTACATGCAATTGATTGAGAGAATGATTTCTAATACTGTTAATGCAGTCTGAGGCAAGTTGCTTCATGGCTTAGCCTTCAATTTAGGTATTACCAAAATGAAGTAATAATATGCAATTAACTACCCCAGAAGCAAATAATATGGCTTACTTGGTTAATGTTTATAAGGCACACTTTGGAAATGAAAATTCTACATGCACTAAGTATTCTGTAGAGTGGAAAAATGTTTGACTGTTTAATTCAGATGGAATGTATGTAGCACAACAAAACCATGAGTCTTGGCCCACATACAGGAGCCCCTTTGTCATCTTTCATTTGATATCAAACACTAGATCAAGTTTCCTTTACTTTGGCCAAACCAGCATTCCCAGGAATCATACCGTGTGTCTCCCACAGCTGCAAAATGTTCTTCTTCTTACAGAAGAACATCAGGTGGGTTTTCATAGTAAGATGCCAATATCTGGAAGTATTTTAGGTGTACTCTGGGAGTAAGAGTCTGTTCAGCTTGTTAACTGCAGAAAACAGAGAAATAAAAATTATGTATAGCACAAACTTGCAGGTAAAACCCTTGAGATGGTCATGGAGATCTTTATTTTGCTATCTATAATAACAAAATAAACCTAAAACATGTTTCTGCACAGCTGAAGCAGCGTACTTATCGCAGCCAATAAGCAGAGTTGAACTCCTGATGGATGCCATCAATCACACAATATTATTGGTGACATAAGTGCAAAAAGGGAGTGATTTTATAAACATGCCATATACAGACTTTGCTTGCTTGTATTCTTGGCTTGCTTTATTGAAGGGCAGGGGCTGGTGTCATTTTTTGCCTCTCCCCTATCCCCCTTACCCCCCTGCCCTGATTTATGCTCTGATTTATGTTCTGATCTGACAATATAAACTTTTAGCTGTACATGAACCCTTAACACTGTTGAGCTTTGTGAATGTGCATTCCTTCCTGCATATTGGCCTTTAAACTCTGTTTCTATAATGAAAGAAGCAGAGCAGCATAGTATGAATGCAGATAGCAACCTGTCAGCAGCCCTCTATTATGCCCTGACTTAATCAGGGTTTACATGAGGGTTAGAACATGGGATAGAATAAAAGGAGAGAAAGAACAAAGACAAGTCTGATGGTGACAGTAAAAAATGAATGTATGACCTACCACCTCCCTTGTTTTTTACCTAGTAAGAGGTACACATTAGCTTAATTAAGATAAAATATTTTTCTTTAGCGTTTGGAGTCTTAATCTGCCATCATTTTATTAAAATGCACCATGAATATTAAATAGTAGATGACTTCACCTCCCTACAGTAAAAGTGAAGACATTTGTTTTGAACTCTTGATCCTGTTTGTTTGCTTTTTATTTCATGTGTTTGTTTTCTCCGTTGACATTATTCATGAAGCTGTAAGATCTAATACAGAGCTGGTATTCACCCTGAGTGGTAGTGTCTGATGTCCATTTGGAACAAATTCAAACAAGCCAAGCAGTCCAGGGAAAACTTCAGCTTCCCTTGTGATCACCACCTGCCAGGAAGCCAAGCCCAGCTGCAACAGAGCATCAGAGTCTGGCAGATCTCCATCATAGGAAAAGTATGATTTTTCTCAGTTTTAGTTAACCCCTTAAAGACTCTGGCAATCCTAGGATCCCAATATGCTTCTTGGAAAAGAGAAGATCCTGCATGATCACTGTCCAAGACCAAAGATACTGATATCTGATAACCAAATACGCTGTTATGGTATTTCAAATTGCCTTTTGAAAAATCAGATGGCACAGTCATTTGAACTGTTACTTGGTTTAAAGTACAGGGAGATACAGTTGAAATTTCATTAGACTTTATAGAAGGCAGTACTCAAATACCTTACAAAGCACCACTTTCAGTCTTGATTCAGCAGTCTTAGGTACTTATTTAACTTAATGTCTGTACTTCAGTGCTAGTGCTTCGCTAGACCAAAGCCCTAGTAAGCATATACATGCTCTTAGAAGGTACCTGAAAGAATTGATCTTTTCTGACACCAAGGCAGATTTTAAATCATGACTTACTTCCCACCCTCTCCCCCTTCACTGGTTGTACACTTGCCCAGTCATTTATTTCCTGGCTACAGTAACTACATATTAGACAGTTAAAATGTTCAGTGGTTTAATGTTCTTCATTGTTACTGGCTTCTTGCAGTGGCACTGGACAATGAAAGTAATAGGCTCAGTCTGATCCCTGATGCTCACAAAATTATATTGGCTGCAAGACTGGACAAAAGACAATGAGAGAAAAGTGCAGTTACTGTAGGTCAGAGCTGACATTCTTCACATGGTACGTTTACCTTTTCTTCCCCAGAATCACTGGAGACTTCTTACCTGTGTAATTCATGTTTTTACTCTTGCTTATGGGCATGCTCAGACACTAACAAATAAAATCTTCCCTCAACCATAGCTTCACTATGAATGTTGGATGCCAGATATTGTAGCAGAACTAAACCTGTCAGCTAGGACAATTGTCTCCATATTGACATCCACTTTAATATTTACTTACGCTTTGAAGTTGGAAAAAATTAAGCCAATCACCTGATTTGTTTAGGTTTTGTCTGAAAATACATTGTTCATGCCTCCTGCACCTATCAACCAAGTGAGAAAATGGTAAGCATCTTGAATTATCTTGAAAACTTTTCAAATAAATATTTATTTAACTGCAATGATCTCCTATTTCAATATTACATATGTATGGCTGACTCCTAGTTATCTCGTAAGCTTCCACAATAGGAAAAGCAAATGTTTAACTACTATCTGTGTAACTGTTCTTTTCTTATACCTCTCGTACTGTGAAGTGGGAAGGGTTAGCCAGTCTTTTATCCAGATGTGACATAATTAGTACCTTATAGAGACAGCTGTTCACATGGACATTACCACCTCTTGAGATGCAGCTAATTAGCTTCTTAGAAAAAGCTATTATAGTAGTTGGATATGTACAAAGCAGCTTCAGAAACTACATAATAAATTCCCGGTAGACTCTCATTTGTTGCAGTAAAAGATACATATTTTTCTTCTCCTTTACATTTCTTGCAGTGTTTATACCAAAATGCATAACATTTTCTTTTTCTCTTGAGGATAATTGTGTCGATGCTCTTGATTTAAAACAAATAAAAAATTCTGCTAGTCAGATATGGACATGCAGATTTAGATCTGTTTAGTTGGAATTTCACAATTGCTTTACTGCAGTATAAATCAGAGTTGCCCTTTACGTGGATGAGCATCCTCTCTCCCCTAATTTGAAACACACATTCTTGCCATTTTTTTTGCATCCACACTGTATGCTAAACTGGATCAACAAAATAATCAGACTGAAAACCAGCCTAGGGCATGGAGCGAGGCTGTGAGGCACAAATATTTCTTTTCATATGGATTAGTTTCATGAACTGGGTCACTCACTTCTTAAGTCCAGCAGAAGTGTATGACTGGGGTTGGGACAGACGATAACATTGCTTGACTCATTCCATTTACATTGCCTTAAAGAGACTATGAAATTGCTATTTTAACTAGGTACAAAAAAGGACTTCTTTCTGTCCTTAGATCCCAATTCAGCAACGTATTCAAGCAAGAACCTAAATTTAAGCCTCATGCTGAAGTTGATTGTTAAAACAAGTTCCTAGTATTTTTGCTTCTTGGCTGACTTTCTGAAGTGCTTGACCAGAGTCAGGGGAGCTGTTCTTGTTTGTAACTGTTTCACTGAAAATTATTTAGCCATTTAAAAGAAAATATTCATTGTTGCTAGGAAATATTGTTTGTGACCTTTTTATTAAGCAACTACAACACCTCAGGGAAGAAAAGAGAAGCATAAGCTTGGCAAAGGAGTAAAACTCCAGGTCAGATTTGTGCTTTTATTAGTCCCAGAAGAACTGGATGTGATTTAACTGAGTTATACAATCTATAAAGCACTTTGTCCATGGGCTGTGGAGTACATTAGAGGACAGAATTGGCTTCTTCTGCGATTCCATTAGGAGGCGTATCAGTGGATATACAAACTAAGACTGACATGTTTTGATACACAAGGAAGAAGAGTACACATTAAGGAGGATGAAGGTCTCAGAAGTGCTTTCCTAGCACAATGTAAACTAGGATGAAGTTGTAATTTCCTTCTTCATCCTCAGTGACAATACATACAAGAGCTTAACATGTTGTTGTAAGGAAGATATGCAGCTTCCCAAAGGACACTTAAGAGATCTTCAGAGTCAGCATTTTATAAGATGCCTTACTTTCTGTATGGAATAGATGAAGATGGCAAAGGTGAGTAGAGTGGGAGTTGGATAAACAAGACAGGGTCATGCCTGATTGATTGCATGTATTGAATTATATGAAGTGCTGGGCCGTTATCCAGCCAGTAGACCAACAAGACATATTGCTTCATCCATTTTTATTTCATAAACATTTTCTAAAACAACGCTTTGAAAACAACTGAGAAAGCAGAAGCATGGCAGAAATGTAAACCCAACATGCAAGGTACAGCACTGCTAAAATAGCTTGTCTAGCCTTAACAGTAGCCACTTGTGCATATTTGCTGCAAGGTCTTTCTTTCATTCAATCACATACATTTCTTTCAAAAGAAAAGACATGCTAAACATAAATCCAAGAAACCTGAACTCTATATCTCCCTCCTCTTCCTTCATATCTTCCAGATTTTATGCCATTGTTAGTATTCTACTCTCTTGTTAAATCCTCTGCTTCTATGTTTTGATCTTCACAAAGATCCTCTTTTCCTTTCTTTGTTACTAAGAAATTTGTCAAAGTTTATATTTATCTCCTCTATTAACTGGATATTATCCTATTAGCAGATATTATCCTATTTAGTAGTGCACAGTAGCATATTTTGCGTAGTTTCCCTTTCACAGGGTAACTGCTGTCTCAGACCTACAAGCACAACTGCTCCTTAACCTAGTTCTGTCAGAGTAATTTGATTTGTAAAACCTTCACAAAGAAGTGTTTTAGTAGGTTTTAAAAACTGAATTCTTTTGACAGAATCAGGCTGGGGAAAGCTACATATGCACTTATACCAGCAAAACTGATGAGGGTGGTAACCTTCAGGAAAGTAGAAAAAGAGAGTGACTGGTGATGTACTACCTACATTATTTCCATGCTTACATTATGCACATACATATCAATAGCCCTGACCTTGACCTGGCTATTCTGATTTTCATAATTTTTGCTCATTTGTCCAAAATGGCTATAATTGCTCACAGACCAACAATGTAAAACTACAACGCTCTCACTCCATTACTCTGTCTGTCTAGAACTGCAATCGCATCTTCTCCGCTGATTTTCCCTATTCTCCTTCTCATTCCACTGCTGATTTTGTTATTTTTTCATAATGCCCGGTTCTTCTCTACAAAAAAATCCTTAATTCCATTCCTCAAAGCACCTTCTCCTGAAGTCTTATTAAATATCCTTTTCCTTCTGTCTTGTTTTAATTTTGCTGTGAATTTTTTAGGTCAATGAATATCCTCAAAGTGTGTAAAATGTTTGTATGCTGGACTGCCAAATTACAATAACAGAAATAGTCAACAGAGTTCTGAAGTTTGATCACAGGACATTATGTAATTCTGCAGAAACTAAGCTGAAACAAAAGATTTTTTAAAAGTTTAAAGGAAGAAAACCTGCAGCACTGAGCCAATTAGAAAATACAGAAGAGTCAACAGTTACTGACAAATGGAGAAGGCAAGGAGAAAAGACAGGTCAGGCTTAAGACGGAGAGAAACTTCACACCAGGAGTGCCTGGTGATTCAGGCAGAAAAGTATCTGCAGTTCGGGAAACTCCTAAAATGTTGTAATTGCCCTGGAGCATACGTGTTAGAAAATTCCACCCTGTCTTAATGACTGAGAACTGCTATAGCTATGGAAATGAGTGAGTTGTGTGACTGAAAACTGGTTTTAGGAAATGAATATATGCCTAGTCAAGAACTGGTAAAGACTTTTCCGATGATAACTAAAAGGCTAAGTCCTCTCTGAACACAGTAATTTCTGATGCTATTTGACTTGAGCCAGAGAAAGTAATGCAAAATGTACTGTGTGATGTTTATCTCAGTACACAACCATCGACAGACCTCCCTAGTAACCCAGAAAATGCCTTGAAGAAAAACAGTAAGCAAGTGAAAAAAGTAGACATATATGAGAGGTAAAGGGAGAACATTGAAATCTAGAAAATGGTAAATGAAGCACATTTTGTTTCTGCATCTGCACATGTGTTGTACAGGAAATAGTGGAGGCATTAAATATTTCTTGAAATTGTGCTTTAAAAGAGAAGAAAAAATCACTAGGCATATTACTGAAAGGAAATAAGTGCAATAATTAGACTGAAAAGAAACTAATATTGGGGGATACTCTGAATTTACATACATCTCAGTGATACTTAGATTTGTATAAACAGAGTAACAATCTGTCATTTTGGTTCCCTCCTGGATTCATGTTGGAGCACTATTTTTGTAGTCCTCCACTGTATGTACCGATACAAAGCCATATGCCAGTTGGTTGTCCAGGTGAAGAACCATAGGTTTGGAGGTGGCCCTGATTCCAGACACATCACTGCAGCATGAAGTGTTATATCACTTCTGTTTCATGGAACAGTAATGAGTAGCTGACTCAGGCTTTTTCATCTCTCTCTCCTTTTACCTTTTCTCTGCCCAGTTAAGAAGCTCTTAAAACCATAAAGGTCTTCTCTTTTCTTTTTTCTTTCTATCTTTTTTTTTTAACCCCTGGAGTGAGTGAAAGAAGAATACAATGAAAAAATGTGAAGGTTTGGGGTAAAAAAACAGCATAACATTTGGCAAGTGAAGCTGCCAGTTGAACAACTGGTTTTGGAAAAGGTTATAGACTACAGTGCCAAAAGAACAGGTGTTGACCTGGGAAATCAAGGTGCTTTAGGCATTTCAGTGCAGGAGAAAGGAGGTTGTTGAACCTGGTCAGGTGGAATGAACTTGAGTGGTCAAGAACTTAGTGACAGAAGTATTTTGATGTAAATCATATCAAAGTCAGTATATGATGATATCATGCATGTTTTCTTTTTATCTATCTATCTATCTATCTATCTATCTATCTATCTATCTATCTATCTATCATGCTGTGCTGTTCTGTGCTGTGCTGTGCTTAAAGTATGGAAGAGAGATGGAATGAGAGTGTTAAATGGTTTCTCTAATGGCAACAAAAAAGTTACACATGAATAAATTCACTCTGGGAGTTTACCTCCTAGAATGTCTGACTGTTTATGGCATTGTACAACAGAAGGATAACTCACAAATTTACACCATTTAAGCTGCATGTACACATACAGCTATGATAATCACCTCTCATGTTTTTAGAAAACTACTAAACTTTTTCTCCTTCACAAAGTTTAGACTGAAATATGGGTGAAATTTAACACATTAAAGCTCCAGATAGATCTGTGTTACTCTCAGTATGAAAGACATCTTTGATTAATGGTTTGCTGCACCTCAGCCAGCATTACACACCTTGAGTAAATACACCACTAGGACATTAATGTGCGGGATGAGTGTGTATAGAATAGGCTGAATATTCAGGAAACACTGCAGAATTTCCATGGGTCATGGAGCAGAAATCTAATGATCTTCTTCCTTTCATCAAGCACACTTTGTAAATGAAGTTGGCACAGAAATACATGCAGCACTTCAAAATAATTTACCTCTACTGCAGGACCCTTAATGCATTGACAGCACTGCTGTTTCTCGTAATAGCTTAAAAAGTACCTTTTTTCTTTTTAAAGTCTTCTTATGCCTTTTCTTTGGCATGCAGCATTTTAGCCATTGAGTAAATCCATTATGGTCTCACGGCACAGTCCTTAAAGAATTACAAAGGATATGCACAATGGCACAATTCAAGCCACAGGGAAGTATTTATACAAAGATTGTTTAACCTAAATTACTTCAGTGCTCATATTTCTTTATCTGCTTTACACTTAGGGTATTAAAGCTTTCATTGTCAACCACATCTTGAATAAGAATTAGATTTGGGGGTCAGAGGCAAAGATACCTCATATTTAAATTAAACAATTGAACTTTAATTGTTGAAAAAATCAGCCACAAAAAGAAAAACATAAAACAGAGACCAGAATTGACTGAGAAGGAATCAAAATGCAAACCAAAAGATGACTGGAAGGGTCTTCAGAGAATGAAATAACAGATGACATAAGCCTTAAAATACATTCACAAAGAATTTAGCATCACATTGTGCATATTATTCAGGAATTGTCAGTTGTAGGTGTCACTTCGCACAGAGTACAAAGATCCAGTTCTCAGATATACTGGGTAAATAAATATTCAGCTATAGAGTTTGGACGAAAGTCAGAAAATAACATGAAACCTAGTCCACAAGTTTAAAAAAAAGTGAGATGTTCCCTGGGTACTCAACAACATGAGCAGGTAGACACGGAGGAAGAGCAGAATAAAGCTCCCATGACTCAAGAGGGAATGGTTAGACACTTACTAGGCAAATTAGAAATTCATAAGTCTACAGGGCCAGATGGGATTCACCTACGGGAACTGGTGGAGATGCTTACCAAAACGCTTTCCACCATCTACCAGCAGTCCTGGCTGGCTGTGGAAGTTCCATTGGACTAGAGGCTGGCAGATTTTACACCCATTTACAAGAAGGGCTGGAGAGAGGATCCAGGAGACTACAGGCCTGTCAGTCTGACCTTAGTGTTAGGGAAGGTCATGGAGCAGACCATCCTGTATGGCATCTCACAGCACATACAGGACAACAAAGTGATCAGGCTCACTCAGAATGGCTTTATGAAAGGTAGGTCCTGCCAACTAACCTGATCACCTGCTATGACAAGGTGACCCACTTGATTGATGGGGGAAAGGTTGTGGATGCAGTGTACCTGGACTTTAGTAAAGCTTTTGACACAGTATTTCACAGTGTCCTACTTGAGAAACTAGCTACCACTGGCCTGGACAGGTTAAAAACTGGCTGGATGGCCAGGCACAAAGAGTGGTGGTAAATGGAGTTAAATCCAACTGGAGGTCAGTCCTAAGTTGTGTTTCCCAGTACTTGGTGCTGGGTCCTCTCCTGTTCAATGTCTTTATCAACAACCTGGGTGAAGGGATTGAGTGCACCCTTAGCAAGTTTGCAGACAAAACCAAGCTGAGAGGAAGTGTCAATCTACACTAAGTGTCTACACTTAGGACACAAAACCCCCATGCTGAGATACAGGCTTGTGGAAGAATGGATGGGAAGATGCCTGGCAGAGAAAGACCTGGAGGTGTTCATCAACAGTCACCTGAACATGAGTCAGCAGTGTGATCAGGTGGCCAAGAAAGGCAATAGCATCTTGGCTTGCATCAGAAATGGTATGGCCAACAGGACCAGGGGAGTGATTCTGCCCCTGTACTCAGCACTGCTGAGACCGCACCTCAAATACTGTGTTCAGTTTTGGGCCCCTCACCACAAGAAAGATATTGAGGTCCTGAAGCATGTCCAGGGAAGAGAGATGAAATTGGTGAAGAGGCTGCAGAACAAGTCTTATGAGGAGTGGCTGAAAGAGCTGGGATTGTTTAACCTTGAGAAGAGGAGGCCTAGGGGAGACCTCATTGCTCTCTACAGCTACCTGAAATGAGGTTGCAGGGTGGTGGGTGTTGATCTCTTCTCCCAAGTGATAGGTGATAAGACAAGAGGGAATAGCCTCAAGGTGCATCAGGGGAAATTTAGATTGGACATTAAGAAAAATTTCTTCATTGGAAGGGTTATCAAGCACTGGAATAGGCTGCCCTGGGAGGTGATTGAGTCACCATCACTGGAAGTGTTTAAAAGGGAGGTAGATGAGGTGCTTGGGGACATGATTTAGTTGTAGACAGGTATGGTTGGAGTTGATTATCTCTAAGGTCTTTTCCAACCTAATAATTCTATATTTCTATGATTCCTCTTGCAGAGGTGATCTACACAAGTTGCTTTCTTGAATGACTTATATGAAACTTTCCCCTCATAAGAGAGCCACAAGCTAATTCATGTTCAGGGCAGAACAGCAGGCATTCCACATCCTGAACACTATCATGCTTTTTTTTGTCTTCACAGAAGAGTGGTTTGTGCTATCAGATTGACCCCTTGAAGAGAAAGTGTGGGCTGTTTACCCCAGACTCCCCTCTTAGCACCCAGTCTCTGTGAAACAATAGTCCTATGATGCCTTTTTAATTGGCTTGTAGGCTTACTGCTGCATCAGAAGGAGGGTGATTTGGCTAATTAACTGTCTCACTTTCTTCTTGTTCTCTGGAAGAAAATGAAATGACTCATTGGTAGAGCAGTTAACCTGAAAGAGGTCAAACCTAAATTGTGGTTGGAGACAGCTGGGCAGCAAACCTTCTTGAAAGGACACAAAAAGGTCTTTAGCAATCTCAGTTTTTTTGATTAGTAAAGCCTACTTTGTTTTGCTGCTTCATACATTCCAGCTGTAATTATTCTGCAGAACTTTTTTTTGCTCTATCTCCTAACATACTGTTCTAGCACACTTTTTAGGCTCATCACAAAACAAGAGTACCGCTCTTAAAAGAATCCCAGAGGAAAATGAGCATAATAATTATTTCTCTGCCCCAGAAGTAATAATGCTGATATGTAGATCTTTTTGTTTTCCTGTATACTCTCTTGTTTTGCGCAATATTGAAGTCAACTGTGTTACCTCTTATGTGCAGTCTTTGCTATGGGTAGGACAGGACTTTGTTCTCAAACTTGTGTCTTATAATAGTCTGCAAAGTTTGCAAATGCAGTCCAAGGTGCTGTACCTATGACACACCAAAACTAGTGAAGAAAGGAATAAATCATGATGTTAAGGGAATGAATTAGCTTAAGCAATAATAAGTAAGAATAATAAGAATCAAATCTTTGCCAGCTCGCAGTAAGAATGTGATTCTAACAGGAGTTTAGCTTGTTCACTAGTTACAACAAGGACAGTCCCACAGGAGGAACAAAGGGCAGACCTGAGCTCGCCAAGAGGACACAATGAGGAAGGAGATAAGATAAAGAGCATCAGAGGATTCTGAAGACAAAAATGATGAGAAGATATGATAATGAGTTCTATGTATGTTTAATCAGTATTTCCTGGCATATGTAACTGGTGTTTCCCAGAATCTATATGAATATGTATGTTTAACCAGTACAGAAGTCCTGTAGCCAGTCTCAATGGACACACACATTAGGTGAAATGATTCCCTGTGTGTCTGACGTAGTATTATGTATTAAAGGAATACCTGCTTAATAATCAAATAGGCATTGATTATTGAGTTTGCTTTTTCATGGCAACATTAGATTATGCTTTAAAAATGTTATATTTATTAACAATGGTAAAATATTCATTTTATATTCCCTTTAAGTACAGTAGATTTTGATTTCTAACAGCAAAGAAAATGCATGTAAAATACAGTCAATTTATTCCAAAACGAGCAATCAGCTAAAGCACAGGACGCATCTCATGCATTCAATGAAATATACTGAATACTGAATTGGTTGCTAACACGCTTTACCTTTGAATATCTTCTTTAAATTGGAAGTATGTATTAACTGTAACACTCACTGTTTCTACTGAAAGCATAATTGTACTACAGCCACAACTAACTGATAGCAGAAATGTCTAAACTGAGCTCAAAGTGCTTTAAGAAAAGAGATAACACCAGTCATCAAATCTGGGGGGAAAGGGAAATAGGAATCTCTGTAGTCCTGGAGTCTAGGCTTGATAAAAATGAAATAAGCCACAGTGGCACAAGAGACCCTCTCCAGAAAAACTAAAACTATTCTGTGGAAGTCTAATATTTTTTTGACTGGCACTTCTCCAGAGTGAAAACAATGCAAAATAATACCCCCAGTTAAATTCAAAACCCATGACCATAAAGTTCTGAAATGAAAATAATGCTCTTGTGTCGTCAGAGAAACACTTTGTTATGAGAAACTGATTGGATCACTCACTGTGACAGATTCGTTTTCACACAGGACAAAATTGAGCAAAAGCTTTAATTTCCTGGATCCTTAAACCAGAACTTTTCCTTCATAGACATTAAAAAACAATCATTTAAAAAAAAAATACAGCCAAGATCTTAATGAGGAAAACATTGCTGGATCAATATCATTATAAAACCAACTGTTTTATAACTCTAACTTTTGTGTGTCTCCTATTATATCCTAGAATTTATAATGAAGAATCCATTTCTGACAAACCAGAGACTGGGAATATAATTAATTGCTTTAATATTCAGAAAACATTAACAAGCTTTTATACTTTTAGTCACAGTCAAGGTAGTTATCATTTATGTATGAACTAATGGGCTATATTGTAAGGGCAGGCCACATATTTTGGAATATTGTAGTGAGTTGTTTTTGCCTGGACACCAGGTGCCCACCCAACCATTCTGTCCCTCCTCTCCTCGGCAGGCCAAGAGGGAAGAAAATAAGGTGAAAAAAAAATTCACAAGTTCTTTTTCATAAGGGCAGTCCAATGAAGAAAAAGCAAAGGCTGAAAATGAACAGTACAAGTATCAGATGTTCCAGAAGGCAAAGGCTTTAATGACAAATGCTCCCACTCCCCTCTCTTCCTTTCTCTTAGCTTAAAAGCAAAGATAATTACATCATTTGTTATGGAATATTAATCTGGTCATCTGAGCTCAGCTGTCCTGTGTATGTCCCTTCCCAGACCCTTTGTCACCCCCAGCCTACTGGTGAAGAGGATGTTGGAAGTCCTTTCCACTTAAAATTCTACTAATCAGGGCCCTCTTTTTAGCATAAGAGAACAATCAAGGTCACTGAAGATATTCTATGGGTATGAATCTGTAACACTGAGATCTTTCAGTTCCTATTGATTCAGAGACACAAAAATAACCCGATTCAGATAAATAAGAGTCTTTTAATTGCATGCAATGGACTTAGGATCAAACCCTTACATGAGAGTTGAGTGTACTCAACACCTTACAGAAAAAAAAAGCTCTCAAATAAAACACTTAGCTCATTAATGGAAAACCAAAATGCTTTCACTGAGGATAATTAAAGTATTATCTTTTCAAGAACAAAGTCACATTATGTGTTTCTGAAATGATTGCTTGCTGCTGGTGAAAAATGGGTATACATGCAATAAGCATATAGCAAAATATTATATTCATTGGAATAAAAGATTTATATGACTGATTTTTATTAAGTGATGGATAAGGTATTTTTAAAACAAGAATTTAGGAATTCTTGTAGGAGTAAGCTTTTTAGACCTTACTCTTTGCCAGAGAACAACTACATGAAAAAGAAATAGGGGTAGCAGACACAGCATTTGGACTATTTAGAATTAGTGCATTTTCCTTCCAATCTTTTTTTTGTAATTATATTCACATTTTATCTATTTATTTTAATGTTTAATTTTTTTTTTTCATTATTTAGGAAGATTAGCTGTGCATCACATGATGTTTTGAAATGTATCTTCCATTATTTTTAATTGTTAGTTTTTATTATCCTTTCATACACTTGTTGTGATGGTAAAACTAGAAAAAGTCCAGATTTGGTATGAATATGATTTCAAATGTGAATACATAACCATGAAATATTTGATTTTATTCTGGCTGTTGGACTGAAGAGCTCTTATTCTCTAACATGGCTTACTTGACAATCACTCTCCACCCACTACTCCTTGACTTTGCAGGCCAAGATAATAGTTGACAAAGATAAGTCAGCAGGTCATTCTCACAAATATTCTGCCTTCTTCCCAATTCCCACAATATGGAACAAAGGAAGAAACAAATGGAACAAAGAAAAGAAAGGACAGAAGAAGATAACTCAAAGACACTAGCAAATGTCAAGGTCTGCTCAGAACAGTGAGGTCAACCTTCAGCTTTCCTAACTCCTGTAATGGATGACTCATGTGGTCTTATACTATTTAGCCTAAAATAAACATTTTATAATAAAATTATAAATACTTTAAAATCTCAAATTTACAGGGTATCAATGGTCAACTTTTTTTTTAATTACTCATTGTCTTTTGATTGAGACCAAAATGCCCAATTATTTGGACAATCTGGTCACAATTACAAATACAGAGCTTTGCAAAATTTGATTATGACAGACTGTAGTCTTATTAGCCTCAAAGGGAATTATGTTAACTTTAACATATTAAGCCTATGAACAACCTTTGAATAAAAGATGAGGGGATTATTTAGAGAAACTGAAAACCAGGCTTATTTCTGATGTGGTGGCTTATGAAATAGCTTGGCTTTCTTTGCAAACAGGCTAAATATGCTGATACATTGTGAAATTTTTGTTTTCATTTGATTTGGATTTTATCAGAGCTGATATGGTTTTAGGAGTTCTGGTAAATTGGCATCAACACCAAGAATCACCCAGATGATACAGTGAAGCAAAGACACACATCTGAAAGAACTGAAGGGATCATGGCCTTAGCTATTGTTTCCTACTGAGGTAATAATGATTCTTGACAACACGCCATGCCTACACTGCTACGCATCCTCACTGGCCTCTGTACAGCTGCACTGTTTTTTAAGTTTAAGGTTTCAGGCTGAATTTTCCATGTAGTGTAGTGCAGAAAGTCTAAGCTAGCTGGTGCATTGCCACACCCAGTGAATCCCTATGCACAGGTGGAAGGTCATGGCTTTTAAGTGACAAATCGGCTTTTAAGTGACAAAATTAGGCACTGGAATATGCTGCCCAGGGAGGTGGTTGATTCGCCTTCCCTGGAGGTGTTTAAGTTACGGGTGGACGGGGTCCTGAGGGACATGGTTTAGTGTTTTGTGGGAGTGGTTGGACTCAATGATCCAGTGGGTCTCTTCCAACCCGGTGATTCTGTGATTCTGTGATTCTGTGAAATCCAGAACACCATGCATCCACATCTGTGTTACGTAGTTGTATCAGTATGGCTATGTTGCTTTCAGTTACAGAGCTTACACTGTCAGTGTAAGTTTGGTGTTCTCCATGCTGAATGCTAACATTAATGTTACGTATCAGTTTGAACAGTTTTGGAGATGTTGCCTAAATAATAAATTACTCTAAATAGAGAGATACATAATTCAAAATATTTGAATAATATCGTAACTATGCCAGTCACTTAAACATATGTGAAGCATCTATACTTTAGGTGTCTGTGTGGTAGATATCAGTCCATATTCAGTGTAAAGCCTAGTCATATTTCATTTTTTTATAAATGTAAACACCAATTAATATTTCCATTTGAAGTGTTACTTGCGAGGTGACCTTGGTCAGTAATATGACATAGCAATGTGGCACTGCATCAGCTTATTGAATTTAGTCTAGTCTGAAATACAGTAGCTCCCTTCCTCCATCCCAAGCCATTAAGCTTTATTTTCCACTTCTTTATTTCTGTCTTGTCAAAATAAATATGGGGAGAAATTGAATGAATGCATAATTATAGGTAACGAGTTGGGACTGTTGTTTCTTTAATTGGAGATTTGATGTTAAAAGTGACTAGCAAATTCTATTGGTATTCATTATGAACCTTCACAAACTATTCTGTCGCTTGGCCATTCAGAGACAATTTCGTGCATAAAAGCAGGTGCAATAAACACTAAAAGAACTAAATGACCTTGCTGTGGTCATGTGGCCCTTGCTACATGTTTGATATATATAAAAAATCCCATACAGAGAGACAGATTCTGACTACAGCAGCTCTTTAAGAAACGAATGTTGAAAAGTATTGCCTAATATACTTTTAAATAGACTTGAAATTTTACCATTAATAGGTGGTTATGCACCTGTTGGAAATCAGTCAGAAAAATAATTCAATGTGAATGTAATATAGGAGCTTAGCGGAGAACTTAGCAGACACTCAGGAAAGGAAGCAGCTTTTTGGCTTCCAAGTACAGAAGCACTTGTCCAATTATGTAAAGATGATTCTCCTAAATTTGCTGATTCAGAATAACTCTGTTGAGGCACTCAGACAATCGAAATATGAAACTTAATTAATTAAATTTGCCTGCACACAAGTATTTTCATAGAAGTTGATAGATTTATTTCAACATCACTGGCAAATACTTAGACAGCTTTATTTTACTCTTGTTTTAAGGGAGAAATACTTTGTTAAAATATGCCGAGTACAGCAGATTATGACATTTCACTGAAAAAATAAGCATGTACTTTGGAGGCACATAGTTCTAAGTGATTTGTTGTAATAGGAAAGCCAACAATTTTGTTCAATTAAAGCCCAATAGGCTGAAAGCAAAAGTGACCCGTACTGTTTTTTTCCATTGTATGCGGTTATCTTATCTTTTTACATGCATCAGTTTCCAATAAGGTATTAATAGTTTGAAATAATCTGGTTTTGAAATGGTAAATAAAATACTAATGCTTTATCCATTTTTAAGTAATCTCCTATCTGTCTTTTTATTATAGGACAGCTATTAATTTCATGACCACATATATTGTCTAAATTCCCTGAACTGACATCTCTGCCCTAGAAATCAAGAATGCCAAGTCTATGTCACATCTTTCAAAAGGTGTGGTCACCCATCACTGCAGTAGGCAGCTTGCCATAAATATTAGCAAGAGCTAGAGTGAAATTCCAGTAAATGAAGATTAAAGGAAACCATTTTGAAATTGGCTGAGCTGAGCAAAGTAAGGAATTCATGTACCTCCTAATGTTGTAAATCAACTTACACCATACAGTCTCTGCCTACTTAATTAACAGCTTCACATTCTGCTGCAAAAGGAGGGTCACACAGAGACAAGATATGGAACATGCAGTAATTTCACTAAGGTCTGCATTACCTCTAAGGTCAAAATATTATTTTTTTCAATGAGTTTAATTCCTGAGTTACAATCAGATACATTTTTTTTTTAGCCCCTTCCTTTTTCACTCTTTATTTCATTTCCTTTATCTGCACATTTTGTGTCCACTTGCCATATTCCTTTATTCCTTATTCCTGTGACAGCTGATTATGTCAGCAGTTCTTCAGCTTGATGTACAAAGCTCAAATGAGTACAAAGTGTAATGAGGCCTGATGGCATTCAAAAGCATAGTTTTTAAACTGGAAAGGCCATCACTTCCATAGTTAAATGAGTATTTGCAAATGCAACATATAAATATAGACGCTTACTCCTGAGAGCCTTGTGTGCAAACAAAGATATTTTTCACATTTAGCAGATGTGCATCAAATCTGCATGGAAATATCAAAGACTATTCTCAGCCCCAGAACCAAGATGTAGTTCTTCATTCTCCCTAGAAAGCAGTATTCCTAATGAAATATTCAGGACGTTTGAAATTTTGATGCCCTGTAGTTTCACTAAGTTTGGTACATAAAGCAAACCTTTGCAGGTATATGACTTCACAGTGTTAAAACAATGAAAGTTGAGCTTGTCTGAAAAAAAGGCCAGCAATGAAAACAAAATTGGATATTATTCATATGAAAGAGTACAGTGTGATAATTCGTAGACAGTAATTTTAGGAAGTAGGAATTTATATGTCTGAATGCTTCCTACCAGTTGAAAAAATAATAATAATTAAAGACTCTGTACAAGCTTTCTAATAATTAATATATAAAATGAAGGACATTTTCTTCCAGACACTTTCTGGGAAAACAGTATAGAGAAATAAAATCACTGTCCCCTGTCTGGAGATGAAATTGATCTGTCTCTATGCTTAAATTCAAAGACTGCTTTATTTCTTTTACTGATTTAGTGGGATCCTAATCTGAATTAAGAAACTATGTACTACTTTAATGCCAATAAATAGCACTGGAGATAACTGCATACTTGATAACAGTTGGGTTTCCAGTAAATCCATATTTGTTATTGCTTTCTCATGCTGTGATTGTTGACTGCCACATGCAGATGTACAGAATGATGTAGGAAACTGAATTTTCTTTAATTCTTTATCCCAATTTTTTGTCTAGCATAAAAGGACTACACACTTCCTTAACTCTTTCATCAGTAAAGTAGCTGGGAATAACCTCCTGAAAAGAAAGCCAGCAGAGCGGGAATATCTAGATACTTGTCTGATGGTTGCCTTTCTAAACTCAGTGGTAAACTACCAAATATGACTTGACTTCAGCTCATGCTAAAAACAAGTCTGTATAGGTTTGTTAGTCTTTAACAAAGTTTAATGTTACATGTTAAAAATGCTGCATCTACAGCCTGGGAAAGCAACCAAATTCAGTCTGATAATTTTCAAAACTTTTGGTCAAAAAAACCCCAAAATTTGTATAATTTTGGGAATGGAATGTTTTGTGAAGTGTGACAACAGTAGCAATGCTGGTACATCTTAAGAAAAATAAGCCATGATTCGCAGATATTACTTCTGCAGCTACTATCTAAAATATAACCTTTTTTGTTTCATGCAAATCCCTCATTTATTTCTGGGTTTCAGAGAACAGAGCTAATCAGTTCTAACAGTAAGGTTACAGTTCTTTAAATGAAAAATGAAATTGTGTCAAATTATATTGCCAAGTCTAAGATGAATCTTAGATTTATCTTAGATTCATTATGTCTAGTATTAACAAATTCACAGTCACTGTGGATTTGCAAAAGATGAGAGAAGTTGACATTAGATTTACCCACAAATTTGATGGCATAAGTATTTCTGCAGAACAACAGGATGGCTGAAGTTAAAAGGGACCACTGGAGGTCATCTGGTCCAAAAGCCATGCTTTGGCAAAGCCACTATACCTGGCTGCTCTGGACTATGTCCAGAGACATTTTGAATGTCTCCAAGGGTGGAGACTCCAGAAGTTTTCTGGGTCATCTATGCCAGTGCTTAGTTACCCTCACAGTGAGGAAGCATTTCCTGATGTTTCAGTTTGTGTCCATTGCTTCTGATGATTCATAACAGAAATTAGTTCTGAAGGTATATTATACATATTAGGCATATCATACCATAAAATCAGAAAGACCTTAATGATATTGGAATACTCATGTTCTGAGAAAAATTACTAGAGAAAAATGCCACTCATCTCTGCTATCAATGTGCTAACCTTCACCTTGTTTAAACTGACTTGAATGAAGTTTGGCAAGTGTTACGCCCATTTGCAAGAAGGGTCACAGGGAGGATCCAGGAAACCACAGGCCTGTCAGTCTGACCTCAGTGCCAGGGAAAGTCATGGAACAGATCATCTTGAGTGCTATCACACAGCACACACAAGACAACCAGGTGTCCAGACACAGTCAGCATGAGTTTATGAAGGGCAAGTCCTGCCAAACTAACCTGATCGCCTTGTATGACAAGGTGACACACTTAATGGATGAGGAAAAAGCCGTGAGTACAGTGTGCTTGAACTTCAATAAAGCCTTTGACAACATTTCTCACAGTATTCTGCTTGAGAAACTGGTGTGGACAGTGATTGGTCTGAACAGGCAAACCCTCTGCTGAGTAAAAAACTGGCTGGATGACTGGGCCTAAAGAGTTGTGGTAAATGGAGTTAAATCCAGTTGGAGACCAGTCACAAGTGATGTTCCCCAGGGCTGAGTGTTGTGTCCAGTCCTGTTCAATACCAAATTTACCCTTACTAAGTTTGTGGATAAGACTAAGATGGGAGGAAGTGTCGATCTGCTGGGTGGTAGGGAGGCTCTACAGAGGGATCTGAATAGTCTGTATTGATGGGCTGAGGCCATCAGGATAAGATTTAACAAACCAAATGCAGTCCTGCACTTGGGATAAAACAGCCCCATGCAGTGCTACAGGCTTGGGGAAAAGTAGCTGGGAAGCTGCCTGGAGGAGAAGGAACTGGGGTGTTGGTTGACAGTCAACTGAACATGAGCCAGCAGTGTGCCCACGGGGCCAAGAAGGCCAATGGTACCTTGGCCTGTATCAGAAACAGCTTGGCCAGCAGGACCAGGGGAATGATTCTGCCCCTGTACTCAGCACTACTGAGGCCACACCTCGAATACTGTGTTCAGTTTGGGCCCCTCACTACAAGAAACATATGGAGGTATTGGACCGTGACAACAAAGCTGGTGAAGGGAGTGGAAAACAAGTCTTACAAGGAGTGGCTGAGGGAACTGGGGTTGTTTAGCCTAGAGAAGAGGAAGCTGAGGGGAGACTTTATTGCTCTCTACAACTATCTGAAAGGAGGTTGTAGAGAGGTGGGTGTTGGTCTCTTTGCCCAAGTGGAGGGGACAGGATGAGAGACAATGGCCTCAACCAGAGCCAGGGGATGTTCAGACTGAACATTAGGAAAATTTCTTCAAAGAAAAGGTTATCAAGGACTGGAACAGACTGCCCAGGGAGGTGGTTGAGTCACCATCACTGGAGGTGTTCAAAAGGTGGGTACATGAGGTGCTTAGGGATATGATTTAGTAGTGGACAGGTATAGTTGGGTTGGATGATCTCAAAGGTCTTTTCCAACCTAGTGATTCTATGCTTTTATTTCATATATGTTAAAGGCTGCTACGCTTTACAGGAGGATTATGTCTCATTTCTTGCACTTTCAAACACAGGGATTAGTCTGAAATACCTGAAGCTTTGTTTGCTTATCTTTTCTTTGGGGGGGGAGTATCTCACTCAGCGTTATTTCAATGAGCAGTTAAGTAGCAGTGGAAGCAGATATACAAGAGCATCAGGATTGAATACGGAGCAGTACCCCAAACTGCTCAGCACTGAAAGCTCTTTGCACTTTATATTTGTAGTACTTAAATGTAAACTGCTGTAACTAACACATAAAAACTGTAAAAGGGTATAAATTGTTGAAGGCTATAGGTGGGCAATCAAAAGCTGAGTCCAAAGAGCTTTTTATCAAAATGCTTCCATGTCTTTTCCATTGCAGCTGCAATAGTACTACATCAGAGGTTACTAGGAAGACCTTAGACTTATTACCTCCCATCATTCTTTGGCTTCCTCTCACTGATGTCCAAAAGCCACATGGAGAGAGACACTACTTGCTGAAGAACCCTCTGACAATGAAGGAGTTATGCCTGTCTTACACAGTCTGCCATTCAGAAAGACCCTGCATAGGACAGCCTCCCTACTTGTGCAACACATGAGGATACAAGTCCTTTCAAGTCATTCTTTGAAAATGCACCTAAGCTTTTAAATCTTTACTGCTGTGCTGGGCTGGAAGAGGCCTTGGTTTTGGTCTGCAATCTACATGTGCTTAGGTTCTTTAGTAAAAGGGGAACTGACTCATCACTGTTGTTTGGAAGTGTATTAAACATCTGATGAACCTAAAATATATGCCAATATTAACATGTTATTAAAACAGAATTAGACCTGGTTACAAATATTTGGAGAAAGTTACAGAAGTAAAACATTTAACCAAACACAAAATACACCAAGGCAATTGAGTTAAGGTACATAATAGCCTCTATCTACCATTACAGAACAGCATAGATTTTATGCTGTATCAACCAACCACATTCAGTAGCTTGGATGCTTTAGGGAACCTAAAGTAGTGCTATATGCCCCTAGTTAGGTTATGGAGTCCTATTCTATGTGTTGTGAAACCTAGTTAGGTCTGGATTTGTCATCAAATACTACAGGAGAATGGAGGTCCTTGCTCCACAGGGTTCCATTTCTCCCAGGGCAGGATTACTGTTTTATTTGTTTACTCATACATGTCATTAGGGTTGTTATGATTTCTGGTGAAGCTTTAAAGCTGAGGAACTCTCTTATTTCTCTACATAGTCAAGAACCTCTTAGCATTCTCACATAGTTTTTAGGTGTCCTCTGAAAAAAAACAACAATAACAATGATGTCACTGTGAGGACAGATTTTGTCTCTACATCTTTTCTTCTGGATTCTGCTTTTTGTAAAAATAAAAATAAAAAAAAAAACACCAACAAGTAAATGGTTATTGTGGAGTGGGCAACAGCAATCAGAATTGGGAATTAAATTAATGGAATGTCCTTCATGTGTATAAAGCAAATATAAACATGAGCACATATAAGCATTTTTTTATATATGTGGTCCCCCTATCAAGGGAATCTGTATGTGTAGTACTTCTTTCATAAGTTCTTTCCTAAGTACGTTGCATACGTATGTTGAAGGATGCTGAGCAGTTTTCTGTGCAGAAGATACACTGTATCTGGTATACACTGACATATTGTACATGACATGACTTTAAATGAGAAGTGCATTTGACCACATTATAGTATTATTTGAGACTGCCACTTTCAGTTTGCATAGCTCTGAGAATTATATGACTTTAGATAGTATATGGAAAAGTGGCAGGCACATTTATAAAGCTAGATCTTATAATTTCTAAGTCATCAATAAACTCGCTCACCACAGACTGACTGTGAAAGTAGACCTCTGAAGCTGGGTTGTCTGATCCACTTTGCAACATGAAGTATTAGAGCGGCTAAGCTTCTAAGCATTAGCGAATAAGGGTTTAGAGGCTATGACACTACCAGTGAGACAGAAGGAGTTGTGGGGGCAACACAATTAGCCAATAAAATTGTCTTTCTTGTCTAAATAGGTATAATTATCTGTCAGTGTTAATTATTATGCTGGGGTATAGATTCATAGAATCCTATAATGCAGCTTTTGTCACCTACGGCTCTGTCTTGTTCAGATATTATGTAAATCCTCACCTCTATGCATAGAGGGATGCTATCAGGTTGTGGTTTTAGTTTTGTAAGAAGACATGTATTTGCCAGGGATAAGGTCACAAATAAATGTTTCTGAATTCTTTATGTTTACTCCCAGTTAAAACGCTCCTGGTCTAGGACTTAAATATATTCCTGTGTTGTTTGGAGTCTGTTGTAGTATTGTGCCACTGTAGATGAAGAGCCTTGTGTCACCCTCATAGAGATAACTCAGGAGTGACATCAACTCATCTGTTTTATTTGTCCTTTATGACAGAAAAAGATAAACAAATAAACATTATTAGTGAGATATAACTGGGTTTCAAAGATGCCTTCATTTATAACATTTGAGGCTGCTGCATCGTGGAAAAGGATCCATTTTCTGATAGACGTTATTTTTATCTCTTCATTGTCCTTTTAAACTGTATTATGATGGTAGCACAGCAATGCTCAAGCTCACTACTTCTTCATCAGCAAGACAGTATGGGATCATTTCTTAATATACTAAGTTCCCTCTCTTACAAGTTATAGTCCTGAACGTGACCAATACAGAATATCTAGGGCAGGTATGAGACTGTACAAGGTTTGAGACTCCTGATTGTCTTGGTTCTTGCACTGATCTGTTCTGCCCTTGTCAGCTTTGTTGGTTACTGTTGTGGTGAGGAGGAGACAAGTTTCAGAGTGTGCGCAGATCATGAACATTGAACTCCTTATGTTCAAGCAAGGAGACGTTGTAACACCACAGGGAAACTCATAAAAAATAAAAATACAGTGTCATTCAGCAGACCAGAGGCAGAGCAAGATCACAACCTCACAGTTCCGGCACATTGATGCAGAGTTTATTTCTACAAACTGATAATCACTGTCCATTGTTTGGACATCCACATGTATTTCATTTGAAATATTTATCAGATGTGTCCTTTGTAGTTGCCTTAAAACCTTTAGGTATATTCTATTTCTGCCAAGCAAGGACATGCCATAAGATGGTAAGAGAAATTTCCGTGGACTCCTGTAGTCTTGGAAGTCTTCTGTGTAGCAATTGTCACAAACACATAAATAACTTATTTCATTACATTTCAAACAGTTTGAGAAAGAAAACAAGAATGTGCCCTTTGGCACATAAGACAAGGGATTCTTCATTTTGTTTGTCCCAAAGACCTAGTACCTACCCACAATCTTCTTTTCTTGAAGAAACAGCAGGCTCTGTCTAAATGTTGTTTAATGAAGATAATTTCCCATAAGTATCTGAACAATTTGACACAGCATAGAACAAGACCTCAGTAGGAGTGACTGCTGTATCAACAACATAAAGCTGAGTCATTTTGAGGTTTGGGGTAACAGTTTTATAGTAGTTTCTTATTCATGTGAGTAACTTGTTTGACTATACCCTCAAAGGAGTAATTAACTATTTAAAAATCAAACAATGAAGGATAATTTGCCAAAGTAACATTCCAGAATGAGAAGCTTTTGGATTCTTTCTTCTTAGGTCATGACAGCTGAAGGGGGCCATTATGAGCTTTCTTCCTGTTAAAATACCTAATTAGAGACTTCTAGAAATTTAAATACATCTGAATTCAAAACCCATAAAGAGTACAGTTATTTTATCTACAATTTAATTTTACAAAACCAGAAAAGGCTATCTTTAGTGTATATCCTGAGACCACAGATTTTTTTCCTGTTTGTCAATTATGATGGAAATTGCCTAACAAGCACCTATTTTAGAAGAAATCAATGTTTGTGGGCTGATACACTCTGTTTTGCATTTCCTATTCATTTGATCAAACCTCTTTATTAAAGAATTGTAGACTAATTTAGGCAGGAAGGAATCTCTGCAAGTCCCTAATAATCCTCAGCTGTTCAAAGCAAGCCTAACTTCAGTTAGACAAAGTCACACAGTGCCATGTCCAGCTGAGGTCTGTCCCAGTCTCCAGGACAGAGATTTTACTACCCTCTACTCTAACGGTAAATATTTTTCCCTTGTGTGTAAGTGGAATTTCCCTTGTAGCAACCTGTGTTCATTGCCTTTTGTTTCACTGTGCACCTCAGAGAGGCATCTAGATCTAACTTCCCTAAGACTGCTCAAAGCACTGGACAATTCTGATTCAAAATTCTCCAAGCCTTCTCTTCTCCTGGCTAACCCACCTCAGCTGCCCCACAGGTGTAGGTTTCAGGCCCTTCACCACCTTAGTGACCCTAAACTGGGCTCTCCCCAGTTTGTTGATGTCATGACTCTTGTTACAGAGAAGGGGGCAAAATTGGGCACTATATTCTGGATATTGGGCCCTATTCTAGCCCTCACAAGGGGTAAGAGGAGGGGACCTGCACAGCCTCCAATCCTGGAGCTTAACAAGCTCAGACTGGGTAAGGCCCTGAAAAGCCTTGATTGACCTCGGGGCCAGCATCCTGATCTCATCTTTAACTATCCTATACGCCTATAAGTAGGGATGTCCCTTGCCATGCTGACTGCACTTAGAATCACGACGTGAGAGCAACCCAGTAGGCAACCACCCTTGGCCACCTCAAGGGCATATACCCAACTCACGCCTCTTGTATCAGGGAGCTAAGAAAACAAGAGGTATAATATACCCCTGTCTTGCTTGGGGTGCTTTTGCTATGATTGAGTAGAGACAGAGACACACTTAAACCTACAAACAGACATCAGGTTAGCTAAGGATTGAAAACATAAAAACTGCTAAGCAGTGCAGGTTAAATATAACATATGGAACAACAAGGTTATTTATTTCTCATTAAAGAAACAGTTTCAATTTTATTTTTCTGTCAACATCTATTAAACTGAAGACCATTCCACAGTCTATGAGTGGCAGTTTATTTGTCTCTAACAACACCGCTGTCACTCCCCTTCACCTTTTTTCTTCCTAAATGAAAAGCAAATCACAAACTTTTGGCAAGTTTCTGACCTTTATGTGACCCTATATTTACTTGCCAAACACATGTTAAGGCAGAGCGAAATTGCTTTTATTTCTGATATAGGACTACACACTCTTTGGCAAAGTATTTTGTTCAGAAATAATACCTGGTCCATTTTTCATTTTTGTAAAAAGAACAAAGAATCCTTTCATTTTCCAGAAATGAAAACTGAACCAGGAATTATTTATAACATCTGCCCAAATCTCTGGCCAGGTGAGCACCTCTAGCAGCTTTGGAGCAATGATAATATTCGCTGTATTTTCTGAACTCCTCTGTATACACATGTAGTAATCTCTAAATACATTGATGCCTTTTCTCATATCAATGATAAAGGGCAGGAGAACAACATGGAGCAATTAATAATGTTACAGAGTCATGCACTATTAAAAGGTGACTAAAGGATTCAATGAGTGATTAATAATCTGAATGGTTCATTTTATGTGGGTTCTAATAAACAAGAAATATTGATTAATGAACCTATTAATTTTTTGGTAAAAATGTAAGTTGAAAGAACAAAGCTGTTTTCTGTCTGTCATCATATTGTCCCTGTGAAACCAATAAAAATTTAAGTTAAAACCTAAACACATTCATTTGCTCTAGCATTTGAAGGATTCCTGTTCTTATGGTAGCACCGAGAAAAGTGTGAGATGTCTCCAAAACTGAAAGACTCCATACAAACAGCTCTGAAATCTACAGAAGAGATGAACACTGAGATATCTCCTATTTGACTTTCTGGAGGACCCTGAAGCAATAATATTAAACTCAATACTCTGCTTCAACACACTCAGTTTTCTTACTGCTCTTTGTTTACAGAACCACAATGATCCTGAAGAGAGCTATCATTTCTATCAAATGCCTTTATGAGTTTATTAAATATCTTTTCAATTAACTCACCCTCCCACAATAAAGGACTCCACTCCAGTGCACAACATGAATTAACTTTCAGCCTAGAGGAGGCACTAGGAACCAGAGAATATCTTCAAGTAGATGACAAGTATCTGACCTCTAGGCACTTAGGACATGATCTCTTGTTAGGGTGAGAATAGATTTTCACTGGAACTCTCAGAGAAAAAGAAGAGATATCAAATAATTTTTTCACAGCCCTCTTCTACTCTATCACTTGGACCAATGCAAATAATAAATATGCAATTCATTTGTTTCTATTCCATAACACAAATAATCAGTACAACTATTAGTTTCAGTCTTATGAAAAACTTGCTCTGATTACTGCAATATATCTGACAGAACTATGACACTGTCAGAACTAACACTTCTTGCCTTCTGGACAGGAGAAAAGGGCACTAGCTTTTTAAATGACAAATGTTTTATTAACATATTATAGAACAGTTATTTTGTCCTGATAGTACACTGGTAAAATACAGGTTAGAGAGAAAAACTTGGCAACAGAAGTAGTTTGGGAAAAGCAGTTTGTGTCATTTCCAGAACAATGTTTGACTGGTGACGATTTTTGTATTCTTCAAACTCAGTGTCGCTGCTTTTCACAAATATGAGACATAGTCTCACCTATCTAAGGCTCAATTCTGAACCCATTAGTAAGCTTAACAAAACTCCTCTTACCTTTAGTGGTGCTTACCTTTGAAGACACATGGGTCTGATGAAGTATAACAACAGTTGTATGTAAATATAGAGAACTGGGGAAGGGAAATAGGAACAGAAGAGATTAAAAGGCTGCTTTTAAAGATGAAATACAAGGGCTTCTGCAGGAGGAGCAAAGCATAACACATCAGGGCTTTCTTTTTCTTTTACTTCTGCATTCTAGCCTTTTTCATTCCTTCCCCCCAGCTCAACAGTAGCCTTCATCCATTGTTAACAACACCCTATTTAGTTTCTCTGATCAAACACAAAACTGGTATCCATAAATTTCTGGAGACTGCAAATACTGAGCAGAGGGGCAGGATTTCTTAGAAACAGAGTTAGGTGCACCAGAGAGGTCAAATTAAAATTTATGAAGTGAACAGGTTTTATGATAAATATAGTCCCAAAGATGAAAGTTAAAGCAATGAAAGATTATAGTGTTTTTTTATTAAAGAAGAACAAATACTACTGTTTACAGTAGCAGCAGAATTGTTTTTGCTTCTCTGTTACTTACACACCATGGGACAATTAGTATGTCTGTAGTATCATGTCAATCTGGCTTCATACACAGGCTTAGAACCCTCATCACCCAACTGGCTACATACATTCTCTCTCAAGTCTGGCACAAGCATGATCACTCTTTGGGATGGGAAACATCAGCAACAGGAGAGAAACTCAACATCGTGACTAAGAAAGCACATCTAGCTCACATCTATCTGGTCCAGAGATTTGAGTCCCACCTAAAACAGGTATTGCTCAATAAAGGTTGTACAGTTAGAGCCAAGGAGTCTCCAGAGAAGTCTGGCATCTGTTCTTTTCCCCTATTTATATACTAAAGTAAATAATTACACAATTAATATGCTTCCTTGGTAAGTAATTTTGTTTTGTCACCCTTTTAAGTCCAACAGTCCTCCTCAGGCTTTCTTCCCTTAATGTTCTCATTTTTGAAGAAAGGTCATGTACATGCTTCTTTCCATCCCTATTTTGCTTTTTTTTTTCTTTTGTTTTCCCCCCTGCTTTGTTTTAGTCTCAACTTTGCTCTGTAATGAATAATTTTTGCATGAATCACAATGAACTCAGCTGAATACTACAGAATGTAAGAATGTAAGATTCCTCCAGTTAGTAAGGTATGCTACAGTTCCATAGTTTTAAACTAGCATGCCTGAACAATAAAAATATTGGTTATCAAGAGTCTATATAAAAGTTATACTACAGAAAAATTGCACAGGCCTCTTCAAATTTCAAGAAAATTCTTCAATACCTGAATGATTCAGAACAAGTTAAGCCTCAGTTTTTCTGACTATTATGGTCCAGGGATGCATATTCTGTGAATTAGTTTAACAGTATATTTAAAGGAATACCATTATTGCCGCTGCACCATTTTTCAAGAAGTAATGACTTATGCTTCTGTGTAAGGAAAAGTAGTCATATTTACACTCATATTCTTAGATTTCTCATTGTAATGTTTTCCATCCCAGAACTGATGTGAGATGTATTTCCTTGTATTTGAAACTAGGAGGGAATATACAGCTGTAAGCTTGCATTTTAAAGATGTTTCATATTAAAAAAAGATGTTTGCTCTCACAAATTAATCATCTATGATGAAATTCAAATTGATAATGTAGGTACAAAGTCACAACATAATTAAGTAATTCTGGAAGGTAAATCAGAATATTTATGTCCATCAGCTTCTCTCTTTTTTCTTTGTTCTGGTTTGGCAAGATAGTTTCTTCCATGATGCCTACTAATGGTCTGAGCTTATTTCATCCATGAGGGAGAAGATCTACTGATTGTTTGATGAATTGCTCCTTGTTTATTTCAGCGAAAGTCTAACTTCCAGCTACTCCTCTACTTTTACTCCAGGATGTCTTGTATTTGCTTTCCACCTCAGCTGAACAACATGATTCTCATTCTCCAATATACTCATCCTTTACCCTTACCATATGTTTGTGCAAGTCCTTCCATGCTTCATGACATCTGAAATTTGGTAGCAGTCCTTAATAGGACTGGAAGATTTCCTATAGTAAGTCCTGTCTTCAGACTTCGTCAACCTGAAGCCTTTCAAATAAATGCAGAAAATGCTCTCAGTATTTCAAACACAAAGAAAATTAATAATCTAGAGGAGGCTTTCTAACCTCCTTCACACTTCATAGAGTAGTGACAGTCAAGAAGTAGTCTATTAACTGAAAACAGATCTTGAATACAGAAGAAACACATTACTGATAATGGCTCAAACCTTTTAAAACAATCTCAATTATTGTACAACAGTAGATAAACAGTTTGACCCGTTACACCATGTTAGCTTATGGTTGTAATCTTTGAAAGCTCTAATAATTCCTAACACTCACCTGAGAGTAACTATGTTAAGCATCACCACAGCAACAAGTCAAATGTG
This sequence comes from Piaya cayana, assembly GCA_013389865.1. Taxonomy (NCBI): domain Eukaryota; kingdom Metazoa; phylum Chordata; class Aves; order Cuculiformes; family Coccyzidae; genus Piaya; species Piaya cayana. Next base: position 94,459 of record WAAB01007262.1, on the reverse strand, counting down.
AAAGACAGCAGGTGAAATGTTCAGATGTATATAGAATCATAGAATCATAGAATTTGTTTTGGGTTGGGAGGGACCTTAGGGATCATGTAGTTCCAACCTCCCTGCCATGGGCAGAGACACCTCACAGAAGATCAGGCTGCCCAAGACCCCATCCAACCTGCCCTTGAACACCTCCAGGGAGGGTGCATCCACAGATTCCCTGGGCAACTTCTTCCAGTGCCTCACCACTCTCATCATGAAGAAATTCCTCCTTATATCTAG
>WAAB01007262.1:58453-92997 GCA_013389865.1 Piaya cayana | reverse complement strand
CCAGGGGAGATTTAGGCTAGACATTAGGAAAAGAAATTTCACAGAAAGGGTCATTGGGCACTGGAACAGGCTGCCCAGGGAGGTGGTTGATTCGCCTTCCCTGGAGGTGTTTAAGGCACAGGTGGATGAGGTGCTGAAGGGCATGGTTTAGTGTTTGTTAGGAATGGTTGGACTCGATGATCTGGTGGGTCTCTTCCAACCTGGTTGTTCTATGATTCTATGATTCTATGATATGCTCTTCCAGCTGGGGAGGTAGTAACACTCCAGGTTACGGTACCAGCTGAAAATCACAGAGATTCAGCCTCTATGGATTAGAGAATTAACTAGAGTAATGTATCTGTGCCTCACATAAGGATATACTGACCTTTGTCTTATTGGCACTCACAGAAAATCCCAGGAACAACACAGCCAGCAGCTGCTGCCTTCCTCATCACACAGCTCCCAGCACTGGGAGGAAGAAGGGTTCAGGGAACAGTGAATTCTGTTAAGAAGAGGCTTATACAGCTGCATCCAGCGACAGGACAGTGAGATCAGGACAGGAGGGAGGGTAACGGGGGGGAGAAAAAGCCTAAAAACCTCGATCGGGGATCGGCGATAGGCTCTTGAGCAGCAGCCGGTCCCGCCCAGAGCCTGACAGGAGGGGGCGGTCCTGGAAACTACCATGGGGGATTTAAACGGTCCTTAGGGAGCACAGCCGAAGAGGTGTGGGGCACGTTATACAGGGCACGTTAAACAGGGCAGTTTGAGGGGGCAGGGTGAGCAGTGAGGGTGCAGAGAGGGGCTGGAGCACAGCCAGAAGGGACTACCCATCAAAAGATTAAGGCTGTACCAGGTATGATAGAAGCTGCCACCCAGACGGAGCCCCAGTGGGCACATAGAATCACCAGGTTGGAAGACACCAGGTGGGAAGAGACCCACCAGATCATTGTGTCCAACCATTCCCACCAGTCTCTAAACCATGCCCCTCAGTACCTCATACACTTGCACCTTAAACACCTCCAGTGAAGGTGAGCCAGTCACCTCCCTGGGCAGCCTGTTCCAGTGCCCAATGACCCTTTCTGTGAAGAATTTTTTCCTTTCGTTGAACCTGAACCTCCCTTGGTAGAGCTTGAGGCCATTCCCTCTTGTCTTGTCCCCGGTCACTTGGGAGAAGAGGGCAGCTCCCTCCTCTTTATAACCTCTTTTCAGGTAGTTATAGAGAGCAGTGAGGTTTCCTCTCAGCCTCCTCTTCTCCAGGCTAAACAGTCCCAGCTCTCTTAGCTGTTCCTCGTAAGACTTGTTCTCCAGCCCCTTCACCAGCTTTGTGGCTCTTCTCTGGGCTCACTCCAGAGCCTCAACATCCATCTTGTGGTGAGGGGCCCAGAACTGAACACAGTATTAGAGGTGTGGTCCCACTGTTGCCGAGTACAGAGGGAGAGTAACCTCCCTGGACCTGCTGGTCATGTGCCATTTCTGATGCAAGCCAAGATGCCATTGGCCTTCTTGGCCACCTAATCATAGAATCATAGAATCATAGAATCACTAGGCTGGAAGAGACCCATCGGATCATCGAGTCCAACCATTCCTATCAAACACTAAACCATGTCCCTCAGCTCCTCATCCACCCATGCCTTAAACACCTCCAGGGAAGGTGAATCAACCACCTCCCTGGGCAGCCTGTTCCAGTGCACCAGAGCACCACCCACCAGTAAGCTGCAAGGCTGGAAGAGAGAGAGATGGGGAATCGCAGCAGGTTACTGTCCAGAGAAGGAAAGCCACTCCCTCCACACAGACAACTAATCCCCAGATGACCCTGGAGAACAAATATGAGGTGCTTCAGGTGCACCCCATCCCTAAGGATGAAGAGGACTGCACCCATAGCCTGGAAACATTTCCAAAGCTCTGCCATTCTGAGACAGTCATAAAAACATCCTCTGTAAAAAAAGAAGAGGAGGGTGTTTGTCTTGGGCGATTCCCTTCTTAAAGGAACTGAGGGTCCCATCTGCAGGCCGGACCTGCTCCAAAGGGAGGTCTACTGCTTGCCGGGAACATCAGTAAGAGACATTACTAGAAAACTTCCGTCCCTGGTCAAGGACACAGATTACTACCACCTCTTAGTATTTCAAGTTGGACTGGAAATCAAAGACTGGAAATTTTATAACCTCTCTTGAACCTTGTTGGCCGAAACACAATGAAATACTGCCCTGGTGGACAGCTGACATTTTCAGATGTGGATCTTGAGTTTCCCAACATCCTTGATACCTAAAAAGATGAAAATTTGCTGAAAATCCTTAGAAAAATGTCCTTTACTTCCTTTATATTTGATAATATTAGTAAATGCTGTTGGATTTTCTTCACCTTCTTTGAGATAGAGGTATCAGTTTAGGCCTTTACCATGGACTCTTGTCTGCAGATTGACTTGGAATGGAAAGTTGCCTGTATTAATTTATGCCCTACATCACTCAGTATGTTTGCGGAATTCAAGTCACAGTACTAACAAATTAATAGGAAAAGAAAGGGATAACAGTGTTACTATGCTATGACAAAAGATGAAGAACTGGGCTCAGACATATGAGCATGTCCTACAGTTGCATTTTAAAAAAACGGGAATGGGGAGAGAAAAAGATTACAAAGGAATATATGGAAGCAGATTGAACAGTTCAATGTTTTGTAGAGTCATGTGGGTTGACATAGTTCTTTTTTGTCACTAGAGAATAAATAACAACCATGCAGGTTCTGAGGAAAATACTGCTGTAAGTAATTTAATTTCCTAGAAAAGGATTGAGTTCAACACCCCTGGAGCAGTTCCATGACCAATAACTAAAATAACAGTAACAGCAGGGCATGGTAAAATCTGATTGTTTACTCAATTCCATTCTGCTTTGTTCTGCTATGAGCCCTGCTTTAACAACAGCTTCCTGTAATGAAACACAAGAGACGTACATAAACTCATATTTAACTCCTGTGAAGGAGTTAAGGAGAATGCTCGCTTCAGTTTAGCAGAGAAGTGACATTCACTCACTCATCCTCATCTCACTGGATTATCAACTGGAATATTCCCAAATAGTAGACATTCAACATGCTCATGCAATTAGAGCAACGTTATAAAGATGGCTGGAAAGTTTAGTAGCTAAGCAATGTTATATAAATTATGTATTCCATTAGTGTCCTTTGTTAAACAGGAACTATCATGCATTTATTGAATAAGAAGAGAAAATTTCAGGTGCAAGGCAGTACTTTTTTAGAAGCGACAGAATGGAACTGCAAGGGCATAAAATCACTATGATTTGTTTCTCTGAGATACTAACATAATCAAAGGACTAATATTCCCTGAAATTAGGTGAAATATAGATAGATATCCATGAAGTTGCAGCGAGACAATTGTGTCATTCACAGATTTGAGATTTTGGAGAGTGGGTGTTTAGGCAAGTCACTGCTACATGTCCAGAGGATGCTTAGAAAAAGAGTATGTAGATTAGAGGTTAAAGAGGTGTCCTGAAGGAATTACACCTGGCTGTGTGCTATACAGACCCTGGGGTAAGAACATCGTTATCCACAACAAATCTTTTTTTTTAAGTGGCTAAGCTTTTTTAGTCAGTCATTGCCATTCCCCTTCAACAGGTGATAACAGTGAAACTTGAGTGATGTTTTTACATATTCCCTTCCTCTCTTTGCCACCAAACCTTTTGAAGTGCTGATGGGTGGGGTGATTGCAGCTTGGAACATGTCATTTTAGTCACAAAAGAAGCACTCTTCTGTTCATCTTGAACAGGTTTTTTGAGTGGATTTAGGAAATTTATCAGGCTTCTAAAAGGCAGTAAAGGCCAAAATGCTGTAGCCAGTTAAGCAGTTTGTAGACCTAAATGTCAGCAAGAGAAGGCAGTAAAATAAGGTGAAAAAATTACAAAATAAAAATATTGTAGGACATATTGGTTAAATATAGGCAAGAGACTTATTCATGCTAACTGGTCACCAAATAGGGTACTGAGTAAGCAAATACCTCAAGGATATGAGGATGTAAAGGAATCCAGTTAGATACTATCCTTTTTCCTACACTAAACAACTCCAATTCCATCAGTTTCTTCTCATATGAATCATAGAATAACCAGGTTGGAAGACACCCATCGGATAATCGAGTCCAACCGTTCCTATCAAACACTAAACAATGTCCCTCAGCACCTTGTCNGGTGTGGGGACCAGAACTGAACACAGTATTCAAGGAGCGGTCTCACCAGTGCTGAGTACAGAGGGAAAATAACCTCGCTGGACCTGCTGGTCACACCATTTCTGATACAAGCCAAGATGCCTTTGGCCTTCTTGGCCACCTGGGCACACTGCTGGCTCATGTTTAGTTGGCTGTCAACCAACACTCCCAGGTCCTTCTCCTGCAGGCAACTTTCTAGACAGACATCTCCTAGTCTGTAGCTCTGCATAGGGTTGTTGTACCCCGAGTGCAGGACCCGGCATTTGGCTGTGCTCTGAACCCTTCACCAGCTTCCTTGACCAACTCTGGACACACTCCAGTACCTCAATGTTTTTCTTGCAGTCAGGGGCCCAAAACAGGATGCAGTATTCTAGATGGGGCCTCTCCAGTGCTGATTACAGGGGTGGAATCACTTCCTTGGTCTTGCTGGCCAAGCCATTTCAGATACAGGCCAGGATGCCATTGTCCTTCTTGGTCACCTGTACACACTACTGGCTCATATTCATCCAACTGTCAATCATCATCCCTAGGGCCTTCTCTGCCGGGCAGCTTTCCAGCCACTCTTCCCCAGTCTTGTAATGATGCAGCAGAGTATATTATGGGGAAAGTTCTGAAAAAAAATAAATAGGAAAAATAATGTCAAGAAAATGTGAATATCCATACAGAGTTTAGAACAGTTTCACCTCAGAGTTTAAGACCTGTATCAGTGCCTCTTCTTTTAAATCAATTTGTTTCCATTTTTGAGGAGGAGATGCACAGTCTAGAATAAAATTTCCTTTCATGTCACTTTCTCACAGGTCTGACATGAATGAAGAAAAAAGAAGTAAAACATAAGTCTATAACAGGTTTACATTCTACCTTATTAATTCTACCACAGGAAAAAAATAATCAATCTACATTTTGTTTAGGTTGCTGTTGACCATTATCCCTTTTAACAGTCATGCACTTGTGCAGCTGAGAAATATGTTAGTGTTCCCAGAAATGATACAGATGATTGGAATGGTCTCAAAAGACTTACAAGATAAAATATCCAACGTGATCTATTATATTTTAAATAACCAATCACTGCTTCTTCCCATTTACAATTTTTACAAAATTTTTACACACTTCACACAAATGCTAGTGACCCTCTCCTTAGAGTAACTCCAGATAATTGTGTAAATATAAAAACCAGAATCTTATACGCATCTTTAATTAATTTAATTTTCCTGTGGTATTTATCAAAGTTGTGGATGTTTGCTACATGACATTCCTGCTAAGCACTATCATTTGATCCAGTGTGATGCTAACGAAAAATCTTGAAACATGAATTAGAATGAAGTACACACTGTTACTACAATGAATCAAACTGCTCATAGAAAGCCCAGCTATCAGACCTCCCTTTCTTGTTACTGAACTTCACATTAATACTGCCAATTCAGAAGCTTTTTTTGTGCTTCCTTCTTTCTATTCAGTTAAACAATCACCCACATGAAAATCTCTCATATTTATAAGGTTGTAAAAAAATGTATTTCTGTGGAAAACGACACTGATACATTTTGGAGGTTTGGAACTACTAACTCTTGACATTTTGGCCTACACATCTTCATTCAGACAGTTAAAAATTAGCATATGCATTGTTTCTGTATCATCTTCTGCAAGTACATGACTCTCACGCAAAAGCTTGAGGGTTTTCCACAGGAAAAATGCAATTCACTGAAAGAAGTAACAAAAGAAAAACATTTTCAGGTAAGAATTAGGCACAAGAAATGTAGTCACAACCATACTGTAAGGAGAGCAGAAGGAAAAGATTAACAGGCTGAAAAACTGGTTTGGATCAGGAACACCCAGAAGTTGAAGTTCCAAAGACACAGATAAGTGAACCTTTTTCCCCTCTCCATTTATAGGAACCAAAATGTTCAAAGACCTTGTTGGAACCTTCTGAGCTGAGAGAGGGTCATCTGTAGGTGACAAACTTCCTGTCTGAATTGCACTTTGCCCTGACTACAGGATGACTGATGGTGCTGATTTTTATCTCATCTTGGCTGTAAACCAAAGTTAACCCCAGCAGTCAGTTCCAAATGACGTTTCTCTCACAGTACTGTTCCCAGAAGTCTTGATCATGACACTGAAAGCATTGCTTATTCAGTATTTTTCTAGTGCTTTCTCTTTGCTTCATTTGCAGGGGATGACACGGAGAAAAACTGCTGGAAAACACATTTCTGTTTCTTGCTAGACAGCAGAAGCAATTCCAAATGAGCAAAATACACAGTGGACACTGTGATTTGCCAATGGAAAGAGCAAATTTCTGGGGCATACTGATTTTGTGTAGTAGATTGAGATAGGGCAAGGACTGAATGTCAAAGGTATTAGTTTGACATTACCAGATCAACCATTTACCACAATATTATTGTTTTAAAAAAAGTATCTAATCTAGCTGCTTAGTTACTAGAAAAGATGGAAAGATCTATAACACCGAAGGATCACAGCAGTTGTGGTTTATATTGATAGTATCTTGGGAAGATTTTGTTAAGATTTTGGAAAAAAAAATAGGCCTCTCCTCTGTCTTCACTGATAAGACTATAATTAGAAATTATAGCACCACAGTTACAATATGTAACACTGGATTTTCTCATCTGTCATGGTTTGATTTTGGCTCCTTCAGAATAGCCAGGTTGTGGCTGAGGAAAAACTAAAATTCCCAGGTATTCCNAAATTATAGCACCACAGTTACAATACGTAACACTGGATTTTCTCATCTCAAAAGGATAAGTAAAATTTCAATGTCGATGTTAGCAGTGTTCTGGATGAATATGTAGCAGAATAAAAAGTATTTGAATGAAAAAATGACAAGAATTTCCATACATTGGATAAACTGGGATGTTATAGAGCCTGAAAAGAGCAAGATCCATCTGAGTACACTATGGAGCCTTTTTTTGTTCAACTTCCTGGACAAGCACGAGAAACCTAGTTCACCAGAATTAATTCACACGTGCTAAATATTCATTCAGTGTGCACGCAACATATCTGCTGTTCCAAGAGCTGTTGCACTCACTACCTATGCCCACTTGGACATTTAGATTTTCCAGGCAAAAATATGTGACCTTAAGTAAAGGTAAGTAAAGAATAAGTAAAGCATAAGTAAATTGGTTTATATATCAGAAAGAACTATGAATCCACTAAAGATGCTACGGATATACGTATGACACTTGTAGTGGAAAATCTGGGGAATGAAGTTCCTGCCTCACATAGTCCTTAATTTTATAACACTGACAAGGTAAATTCCACATTTTTTATTTCATTGCGATTATCTTCTTAAAATAAGTTGACCATGAAGGAAAGGAAATTTGTATACTCCAAAATAAAGGGCATTAATTTCATTAGTGATTCAGAGAATTTGCTGATGAGAATAAAACTCTGATGCAAATAAAAAATACTGCAGTGCATACTGAACCACACAAAACAATGCATGATATGGCATTACAAAGACTCTTCTCTGATAAACTTCCATTTCCCCATTTAAGAACAAAATTTAATTTTATGCGCAAATTCTGAGTGCACCTCTTTTTCCTCTTCTAGTTTTGATATCATCCTGCAGCTCTAGTTATTATTGTGTAATTATCTTGAAATGTAATTATTGTTAGGAATCGTTGCAGATGTTCAGCATGTAATTCAAACTAAATGAATATAGAATCAAATTACAAATGCAAAGCTTTACCAGTGCAAGTTGCAGTAAAAAGGGTAAATTATTCTCTCTCTTCAGAGGAAACTATCCAAAAATGCAATGGGAAGTTAAGCATTTCTTACTGGGAAATCTAGAAACATTCAAAATGGGATGTCAGAGTTAATGCTGACTAACTTAATATTTTGTCCCCATTCAAGAGAGAGAACAGTGAAGCACTGTTGCTCTGTGACTCTGACTAGTCAATTAAAGTTGCCTTAAATTTTTTTGTGACCTAGGATATTAACGTGGACTAGAGGAGTTTATGGTTATTTTATATTATATTCCATGGCTGTTAGGACTTCCAGTTCTCTTTGATCCAGCCTAAAATCTGCTAAAGATCCTAATGACTGTGAGTACCTTGTATGATATCAGTCTACAAGGAGACAGCAATTATCAAATATGTCACTTTAAAGAGAAGGTCTGGATCCCCCAGTCATGTAAATCAGACCAGACACACTGTGTATAGTTGAAGAGATATGTATTGATATGCCAGTTTTGTACACTGACATGGTAAACATCAGCATTTCAAACTACATTTCAGAGCTGATGCTCCCTTAGCACCAATTATGTGCAGTACTTTCATTCAATAAATATGCAAAGTCCAAAACAGGTATAAAAAAATGCAATTTATAAAATTCAAGGAGGTATGCAACCAAAACTGGGTGTTCAGTAGAGAAGGTGCATCTGCCAACAGCTTTCAGACAAATAGATATGAGTAAGAATACTTAGAGTGAATCATTAAAGACAAAATGGAATTTTGGGCAGCTGCATGGAATGAGCAGCTTGGGAATGTCTCTCCTTCACTTTATTGGCATCACCTTATTTCTTTTATAAAATAGACAGAGGTGAGTAGGATAAATTCCTTTACTAATTTTCTGGATATGAAGTGTCATGAACATTTTGGACAACGTTGAACCCTGAGTAGGGCCAAATATCCTGTGTGGAGGAAGTTAACTGAATGCACCAGATTAAAAATGTGAAGTTACATGTATCTGAATGAACTCTGAGTTGTTTTAAACAAGCTGGGGTGTTTTCTTGTTTGTTTGTTTCCCATGACAATTATGTATTGAGAATATTTTAAACCATGCTAGGACTGGTACTTTCTATTATGTCTTGATTTCATCAACACAGCTGCCATAAACAGCAAAATCTGGATATATTCCAGTGTACTCCTTATATTCCTGTAGAAGTCAGCAATAGCTGTAGTATCTCTCCAAACTTCCACTGAAATCAATGACAAAAATCCCATCAGCTTTGAAGCTGGAGGTTTTTCTTCTTATTGGAATCAAATGTTACACAGTTATTGTTGTTTCCTGGGTTTTGGTTTTGTCTTTTTTTAAATGTACGTTATTTGTAGATTTAAACAAGATCTTTTTTTCTACACTAGTCTTTAATATTTTTAGTGAAGAGTTTAATGTCTGAACTTGGATTTAGTCCTAAAGAAGAAACTAACCTTCCAAAATCAAGTTCAACAGACGTTATAGGAGATACACTACAAGTTCATTCCTTGCACAGCCTAATTACTTGCGTAAAAGGTAAGTGAATCCACAGAGTCTGGTTTGAATTAGACCATTAATTCCATTGGCTCAGTCAGTCTCTAGGGTCAATAAGTACACATTCAGAGCATGAGGTTGGATGATCCACTTTACCTCTTAAGTTCTTCCCATCAAGCCACACAAAAGATGCAGAGCAGTAACTTCTGAAGCTGTCCTGTAGCACCTAACCTGTACTCTAAGATCTCAGCCTTGTACTTCCTTGCCTTCTAAACAAACCAGGAGAAAAACTCTTCTGGAAGTATCTACATGACATTTCCCAAGATCCTAATGTAGAACTTAAAGAAAACTGCTGATATTCTCTGAAATTAATATATTTGACTAAACAATTAGGCTTAAAAATAAAATAATTAGGTTAAGTAAACAGGTTGAAATAGGAAAACGTAACTTCCTTCTTGCTGGATTTTACTGATGTTGTTTTAATTAATTCAGCTCCTATTGAAAAATATTTTTAACATAATATATGTAGAAGATATCTTTCTTATGCATAAATCTGATCATATCTTTTAAGCATACAACCTGAAGTTTCAAATATTGGTCTGTTTCTAATCACTTCCCTACTCTATACCACTTTTTCAGATGACCCCACCAAATAAAAACAATACTTTCAGAAAGTTCTCAAGAAATTATTTCAAGTGAAGGAAACTAATGATGAGTAAGACTTCAGCTCCAAGGGTATTAAATGCATAACAATGTGTAGACCACTTTAGGTACCTAGTGTTTACACTAAGGCATGCCATTGGGGATCTAGAGGAATCAGAGCCCAGATAAATGTAATTTTAACTTATACTTGTCTAATACATCAGATTAGCATTTGTAGACTGCCAACAACATTGTCTGTGCTAAACAAATAACATTAAGACAGGCCTCCACAAATTTTTACTGTGATGTTTTGCACTTGGAATATCATCTGTCAAAAGATTGCTCTCAAAGTACTTTACAGACATTAACTAATTAGGCCTAATGACACTTCTCTGGAAGTGGTGAAGTGTGATTAATTCCCCTTTGTAAATAATGAATTTAAGGCACTGAAAGATCAAATTATTTTTCCAAGGTCATGAAGGATGTTACAAATGACATGGGAACAGAACTCAAATAGTCCATTCTTCCAAGACTCTGCTTTAGGCACAGGAACACAGTTATAAGCTGTGGGAAGAAGGATGACTCTTCCTTTCCTTTCTTTGTTATTACAGAAGTACAGGAAATTAATTACTACACAAATATGATTTCATTAATTCCATACCAGTGGCCTGCAAAGGATACCTTTAATAACCCACTAAGAAAGAGGTTATCTGCCTCCCCCAAGTTTTACATGTAAACAACAGTATAGAAACTGTATCTTTGCAAGTTATCACTCTATTGAGGACAAAGTACTGCTCATGTGATCCATTTTTTGTTGATAATGTTGTTTAATATTTATTGTGGAAAATTGCTTTTAATCTTGTGCACTTGTCCTCAGAATGAAAACTTACAGTGGTAAGAAAAAGACCAGAGAATTTCAATTTATGCGCAAGAGTTTATCTATCTCAATGATTTTTATAGATCTGTAAATTTGTGTCTTAACATTTGCTATAAAATTTGAGGATTTCTTTTAACTTGTTTGTTTTTTTGTTTTGTTTTGTTTTTAACTTTAAAGTAAGCTTTAAAGTAAGAGTTTTCTTGGCCTGCACTGAGCCAGTATTGGTTAACAAGTAAAAGAGACATGTAGACCCCATCCACAGATATTTGGTAATGCATTATAGGAAATAAAAGGAAGAATACGTACCAAGTGTTCTGATTTATCAACCAGTTTCTCTCTCTTCTCTCCTTAAATCTCCAAGGATCTGATCTAACTAGAGTTTATTATGAGCAAAATAAGTATATATTGTCAGACTTTCAAAGTTGATTAGGTATCTAACTGTGTGGGCAGATCCTTGCGAGGTCTTGATACAAGGGCACCTGAGTCCCAGTGGGTGGAAAATAAAACCAAGGAATAGTCAGCTCCACAGAGACATATCTGATTTCACACAAACTATTTTCACATATCACTTTTTTAAACCATCTTTGTGCCTGGAGATTTTGGCTGACTGCTCTAACCAACACTTAGTAAAACTGATATAATGAAGCAGGAAAAACAAAAGAGAGCTGCTCTACTCAAAGATTAAGAAAATGCGAACTTAATCTTTGAAGCTTTGCTGATGGAAAGTGATTGACTTTGAAGTGAGTCTTTTTACATATTCTTAGTGTATTTCCAGTGTTAACTGGATTGCTGGATGGAATTTTCTTGTAGTTAATGCTGAAAGGTAACCAGTACTATCAACGGAAGCTATAGGTGGGCTTGCTGAGGAAGGATCTCCAAGGTTCTTTGTGTTAAAATAGACAAATAAGACACATTCTTTTCCACAATCCTATACAGAATCACAGAATCACCGGGTTGGCAGAGACCCACTGGATCATCGAGTCCAACCACTCCCACAAAACACTAAACCATGTCCCTCAGGACCCCGTCCACCCGTAACTTAAACACCTCCAGGGAAGGCAAATCAACCACCTCCCTGGGCAGCATATTCCAGTGCCTAATGACCCTTTCCGTAAAAAACTTCCTCCTAATCTCTAACCTAAACCTCCCCTGGCGGAGCTTGAGGCCATTCCCCCTTGTCCTGTCCCCTGACACCTGGGAGAAGAGGCCAGCTCCCTCCTCTCTACAACCTCCCTTCAGGTATTTGTAGAGAGCAATGAGGTCTCCCCTCAGCCTCCTCTTCTCCAGGCTAAACAGCCCCAGCTCTCTCAGCCGCTCCTCATAAGGCCTGTTCTCGAGCCCCTTCACCAGTTTCGTTGCTCTTCTCTGGACACTCTCCAGAGCGTCAACATCCTTCTTGTGCTGAGGGGCCCAGAACTGGACACAGTATTCAAGGAGCGGTCTCACCAGTGCCGAGTACAGAGGGAGAATAACCTCCCTGGACCTGCTGGTCACACCGTTTCTGATACAAGCCAGGATGCCATTGGCCTTCTTGGCCACCTGGGCACACTGCTGGCTCATGTTCAGCCGGCTGTCGACCAACACCCCCAGGTCCCTCTCCTCCTGGCAGCTCTCCAAACAGACCTCACCCAGTCTGTAGCTCTGCATAGGGTTGTTGTGCCCCAGGTGCAGGACTCGGCATTTGGCTGTGTTAAACCTCATGCCATTGGACTCTGCCCAGCGGTCCAGTCTGTCCAGATCCCTTTGCAGGGCCTTCCTACCCTCCAGCAGATCGACACTTCCACCCAGCTTAGTGTCATCTGCAAACTTACTAAGGGTGCACTCAATGCCTTCATCCAGGTCATTGATGAAGACATTGAACAGGGCTGGACCCAGCACTGAGCCCTGGGGGACCCCACTTGTGACTGGCCTCCAGCTGGATTTAACTCCATTTACCACCACTCTCTGGGCCCGGTCAGCCAACCAGTTTTCCACCCAGGAGAGTGTGTGTCTGTCCAGGCCGGAGGCTGACAGTTTCTGTAGCAGAATGCTGTGAGAAACTGTGTCAAAGGCTTTACTGAAGTCCAGGAAGACCACGTCCACAGCCTTTCCCTCATCCAGTAGACGTGTCACTGTGTAAACAACACAATAGGAATTTTTACCTCATTTTGGACTGATAAATCACTGATCAAAATATGTAGCAGTGAACGAAGAGAGTAACACCTGAGATGTGCCTAAAGTAAGATAAAGAATTAAATCAGTACACTGCAGAAATACGAATTTTTTTTCATAGTCATACATTTTTTTTTTTAATTCACTATGATGGATTTAGCAGCTGAACCAGGTAACAAACAGTATATGAACCAAAAGGCAATTCATAAAAAGTCCTCCATCTGGATAGAATTTTTTTTCTATAAAATAAGAATTTAATTTATGACTATATAAATTGCAGCTCTGAAACTCTTCATTAATAAAGCAACTATATACTAACTGCAGTGCTTTTAGAGATCATAAAGAAACATTTCACTTTAAACTGATACCATTGAATTTCACTCTCACCAACTTCTGACAATTTTTTACCACTAATGTTGTAACTATTAGCAGCATAGCAGTGCTTGGAACTTGAGAGAAAGGTATGTTGTATTTGCTGCTGCTGTTGCTATAAAGCTTTGCTGTCCTTGGTTTGAACCTGGGTAAGTGAAAATGGCTGTTCCAGAAAACTAGAGATACAATCTGCAGGATTCCAGATATCCAGCAAGGCTATTACAGCCTAATATTTTAGTATCTATTTCCAAGGGCATCCAGCAAAAGGCAGGAAATGTTCCCAGCCAGTAGTGCTTCTAAAAGAAACCAGACAATGTCTCAACTCAGTTCCAAGTTAACAGATGTAATTGTGTACTGATGGCCATGTGGTCTTTTAAAACTGAGCATTTAAATAATGAGCATCTAGCATGTACCTTAAGGTTATGATGCTAACACTTTTCTCATTTCTTGCAACAGAGCTGTTGAATCCTGGTCAAAATAATGTGTTTGCCTACCTTTTCACATGGCCTAGGTGATACAAGACATCAATGATTTCTTTGCCTGTCCTGTTATGTTTTCTTATGTTTTCATATGTTTTTCTCCTAAGTTCCAGTACAACCCTCAGTCACTTTAGTTTCTCATCTTGGACCTTAATGCCATAACTGAACCCTCCCCCTCAATAAACATTAATATATGAGGGAGCACCACTGCAGGTCCTCTCCCTTTTGCTTCTGTCCTTCCAGACTATCTACCTGATTGCAGGTCTTCTAGCTGAGGCTTAGAGCTCTATCCTCAGGTCATTGCTGAAGGTTTAACCTTCAACTGGACATACCACAGTTCTCCACTGGTACTTATGTAGCAACTCCTTTGCCAGTCCTACCTGGCACAATGCAGGACAGCCTGCCTATGTGGAACCAAGAAAAAGAGGGAGAAGTATTTTGCTGATCATCATAAGATTAATGAGGGACCATAAGCATCTGAGGGAGAAATTCTGCTGTTCCTTGAGGGCAGTGATCCTTCTGCTGAACACAGACTCTTATGTACAAGGAAAAAACCTTTGTGTACAGAATAGGAAACCACAGCCTCCAGTCTAGCAGTGGTATCCGTCTGTCAGATTTCGGTCCCTATAGGTTTCAGTGCAGGACTAAAATCCTTCATCCTTCAAAACCAATTTTTTTTCATTAGACTTGTATTAGTCCACCACATATTCAGACTGCCTGAACAGTTTGTATAAAATCTGTAGAGACCAATGAGTTAAATATAGTTCAGAAATGCACAACCTGAAAGCAGAGCCTGGAAGCAGAGACAGCTCATCAGCAGACTCTTCACTTCCTCCCGTTAATTATATGATTGCATCTCAGTAGTCATAGCATAAACTCTTGTAACGACATTACTGTAATATCTGTACAGGCATAATATATCTTAAGGTATATTTATTAAAATGTTAGTATTTCCGATACCCATAAATTTGCCTGTCAGACTTTTCATGATGAACATATTTTTCTTCTAGCATATAAGAGAAAACCAGTAATTTGCTGGTTTATGTTTGTGTTTCCATATCTCAGACACAGATTAAAATTCACTCTAATACTGTAGGAATTGAATTAATACTAAAGCCCTTAATTTACCTTTCCCATGTGTAAAATAGGAATTGTTACATTTAATATGCATCTTTTAAAAAATGCTGCTATAAAAATATACAACAATTTGGAAAAAGAAAACATATGAGCCTCCAAACTGTATTTCTATTAGAGGATTATGATAAAATGCATAATATCATATCAATAACAGAGCTGCACTGAAAAAGTAACTCAGATTAACTGCAAAACCTGACAAGAAAATGACTTTGTTGGCCCGTATTGTTGTGCCTGAGTTGGTTAGCATTCAGAAATCATGCTTGCTAAATGGTTGAACAACACAAAATCACTTCTTTGTTGGTAAATATATCTACAGCAATCTAGAAAATCAGAAGTCATGCCGAAGTGGTGATGAATAAATGTTAAAGAAGATGTTCAAATTAAGCGCTTTAAGTAACTGATACTTCTGTGTGTTGATGGCATGCTCCTCATCTGGTTTCAGCTTACTCAAAGTTAGTCTGAGTCCTTATGAACTTTGGTACCACCATCTACGTCCCTCGATGTAGGCAAGAGCCTTAGAGTAGGCTCAGCTGTCTCTGAGACTCACAAAGAGGGAAACTGGAAAACTAGTTTAGAGTAGTTTATACCCATGATTAAAGTAGATAGACTAAAGGGAGATTATTATATCTAAAGGCCTGTACATGTAATACTAATGTGACTTTTGCTAGTAGCTCCCAGGCAGACCTGACTATTCCAGTATGGACTGATTAAATCAGTGGACTTGTGGAAAGGAGGCTGCTCTAAACTTGGGATATGTTTTTCATTATGTGGCAAAATTCCTCTGGTTCTCAAAGTGACAACTTCTGCTAGAAGTGATTTTCAGCTTTCCAATTATATCTGGCAACATCTTTGCTCTGAATTCAGCTAATTATATAGTGGATGTTTAAAGGTAGTTTTTAATTCCATAATGGACCTACTGCAAGTCTTTTTTTGTTGTGAAAAGTGCTGAATATAGACCATGTGACACTTTTCCAAAGATGAGTATAGGAAAGACTATAGAAGTTGCAAAGCACATTAGTTTTACCCAAAGTCATAACTAGCCAAATTAAATATATCTGTATCAAGATTTTTCAGAAGTGCTAATAAATTTAGAGGGAAGAATTTGTAAGGAAAGCACATACCCAGATACACCCACATGCTTTATATGCAGCTATATGTACTGCTTGAAAAGTACACATTAGGATACAAAACCACGCTCGAAACACAGTATATTCTCTTGGATGAGCAGCTGGCCAGATGGGTAAGAAGTCCTCAAGTAGTCAAGTGTAATAAAGCACATTATACCCTTCCACCTTTAAATCAGTGTGTGCAGAAAAATCTCTTGGAGGTACTATGATCTTATCTTTTGTTCAATGGTCGTATCTTGACTGGTTCTTAGCCTTTGACTTCTGTCACTATTGGATGCTTTACCCATAGTCCAATTGCTTTCTCAGTTACCTGCTGCTTCTGTGTTCTTATTATTATGCCTGTGACAGTTCTATCCAGCTCTCAAAGTTGCATTTGAACTGTTGACCTACTTTCAGCCTGTGCCTAAATTTCCAATTTCCTGTGCTGTTTTCTGATCACAACACCCTGCTAAGGTAGAGGTTGTGAGCAGCACAGGCTACAACTACTGAAACAGTCAGAGAACTTCTCTCAATCCTACAAAGCCCTTCTCTCCACAACACAAACTGCATCAAGAGAAGAGGTATGAAAAAACATACAGCTAAGATGATGTATTTGGCTATGATTCTACTGCTACATTTCAGTCCTCGCTTTTTTCAGAAAGCTATATTATTTTTGTACTTGATAGGAAGAAGGTCTTTATTTACTTTGATGGATATCTTTTTGTTCCTTTTTATGTCATCTGAAGGTGTGGGTCCCTAAAACTCTGGCTGTCACAATCAGCATTCGCAAAACCTGGGCTGTGTCCTGATGCCCTTTATGAACCATCCACCCTGCTATTCCACTAAGACATCCAATCAGACAGGCCTGTAGGAAGCCAGTGCCATTTTTGGAAATCTAGATGTTTCTGCAAAAGAGCTCAATTCTTTAATTACAGCCGTCTGAGGCAGTTCTTGAGCCATAGCTTCATTTTGTCACAAAATAAGGGCCAGAAAGAGTTTTCCAAGTAGAAGTCACGAACTTCCTCTTTCACTATCAGGGTCTGAGAGACACCCAGTAGCCTCTGTGACTCACTCTAATATTATAAATCAGTGAGTTGTCATGATATTTTCAAATGTCTGCTGCCAGTAACAGAGGAGAAACCTGCATCCTGCCTGCAAGCCAGGAAAATAATTCAGGAAATGAATGCTGCGTTTGTAGATAGAAGGAAGTTTTATAGTCAAAATTTTAATTTCCAGTAAATTTTTAATTAATATTCATACATCAAGAATTAACATGCACATCCAAGCTATTCACTCATTTTTTTATCTTTTCAGTAAAGGTGCATCAGAATCAGTCTGGTTCCACTCTCCAGCTCTTTACAGAAAATATCCAGTTCCCTTTGGCAGTTACTGGGAAGCAAGGACACTTGTCTTATGTTAAGATACTCATTAAAAAAGAAGACCCCAGGAATAAATGGATGCCATCAGAGTTGGGATCTTCCTTTAGGGAAACCTTATTATAATGACACTGTACCTCCCTAAACACAGAAAAAATACATGTGTAGGCAGACAGACAGGAGAATTCTTTAAGCAGACCTTCAGGTGGTCAATTAACTATTTCCCAAATTACACATTTGGGACTTCTGTGCAATCCAGAATGTAGAAAATGCACTACTTTGTCTTTCTGATCTGATAGAACAGATCAGAACACATCAGATCACAAAAATATCATTTGAGTGGCTTCATTTGAATAATGTGGTCATTTGGAAATAACTTCATCCAGTCACCTGTAATCTTTGCAGAGAAGTTTATGAACTATAATTTGGAACACTAATTCAATCTAGAATATACACCTGCATCAAAATTAAAATCTCCCACTCTGTATGGAGAAACAGAATCTTAAACTCAGAGATTTTTTAAACCATAAAGGCCTTACAAATGTGCACAATATCTGGTCCAAGCAAAGTCTTCCTGAAATTTCCTTGTCAAAGTCTATAGAAAAGAAGACCCAAGATTTTCCATATATTCTCTCTGATGAGAACACTGCTGCAGTTCTAGACTCAGTAACAAAATATATAATGTGGATTTTCTATTCCTTTTTGAATCAGTAGGATAAAATGTCCTTTAATCCACAAGGTTCCATACAGTGGTCTCCCTTGGCTGGAGCTTTGGAAAACCAACCCTATCACATCTACTGAAGTCATCTACTCTCATCTACTGAGTTTTGACCCTAACATCACTGTTAAATATCTTGTGTTTCCTGACACTGATTCTTTTCGAGGACTCAGTTATGTCATGAACTCCAAAAACCTTTTAAGCCAAATGTGTGCAAAGTTTTTTTATCCTTTACATACATAGTTACAAATAAATGTATGTGTCAGCAAATCATGCTTTTATGTATAGAGATAAGTCATCATATACCTGAAGGGCTAATATGTGGGTTTAAATTTTGTATTTAATCATAAAAAGTCTCCTGTACGACTATTATTGTTAATTGCCATTATTAACTCCAGCTACATGGGACTGAATTTGCTGCTTCTGACAGAACAGAGAAAAGCACCTAACACAGACAGCATTTCTGGGAACTACATTGCTGCTTCTGGGCATGCTTTTGATTTGCTTTGGTTTGCCTTACTTCATATCTTTACCCCCTGCTGCATCCTGTAGTTTGTTTCCCCGTACTCTTTGCTTCCTTTTAGTTTAATTAAGTGAATTGAAGTGAACAAACAAAGCCTCAGTCACTTGTAAATTCCCAGCTACCACAATACTGAGCATTCCATGTTCAAGGAAATTGCTTTTTGCATCTTTAATTTGCAGGCTGCGTGTAACAGGAGTGTGAGCAGGGTCTGTCCCACAGGATTATTAGACAGATAAAAAATGCGATGCAATAATAGGGGAAGAAATAAAAACAACAAAACAATGAAAGAACAGCTAGAGAGAGCAGATTATTTGGGAATAGAGTTATATGCCATGTAGCAAAGAACACTAAACTGATCACTTCCAAGTTGAAAGAAGTGCTGACAGGAAAAAAAGGTGTTTGTATATATCTGGCACATGAATTCTCAATACACTGGGAAAATTATTAAAATAAATAAATGTAGCCAAACATGTCCAGCTAGTGATTAATCACTTTGTGTGTTTTTTTCAGCAGTTGTCATCGTGCTAACAAAATCCAAACCAATCTTTTACTATCAAATAATAGAATGTACATCCCTGAATATTAGATTATCATTGTAATGGTAAGCAAGCAAAGAAAATTATTATAATCTTCCATATATGGATGAAAAACACAGCAGAAAAATAATTCAGTTATTAAGTATATGAAAGACTATTACAATGATTAGAGGAAACAAGAAGGTGGAGCAATGTTCAACTCACTAAGGATCAACAAAGTCATATATTTGTTCTGATAAGGAATTTCTGAAGAAATATCTGCACAGACAATCCAGTAATGTGCAAGCTTAAAAATCATAAGTGTTTTGTAGATTTTATTTTTTTTTTAGGAATTGACCGTACTGAACTGGGACCTTGCATGTTTCTCTGCCCACTGCTCAGGCTGTTACATTGAGAGGGAGTGGCTTCAAAGCCATGCAAATTTTTAAATGTCTAATAAGCAAAGTCAGAGACTTGAGATTCTCCAAAAACAGGTCAAAGTGCATGAAAGGGCTACATTAATCAAAGAATATTTACTGACCCCAGACAGCTCCTGTCTGGTGAATTAGTTAGGAAAGATAAACTGAAAAAGAATTCTGCTAAACGAAATAAAACCAATCTCATACGTATCTCTCTAACACTAGTGATTTTACCTAAGGATCGAAATTTGACAAACTGAAACTCTAGAACCAGAAGAGTTTGACAATCTGAAAGAGAGAACAAAAAGGAATAAGTATGGGTTCAATATCTGAGATGGAACAGCAGAGGCTCTTTGAAACTAAGGACAACTGAAAGGTGAGAAGCTAGTAAAAAAAACTAGGAAGCAGATAATCTTCAGCGTATATATATGAGATGACCATAAAAGCATCAAAAATTTCAGTTTATGTTGTACTTTCTCAAACTGCAACATCTCTAGGTGACATGTGCAACAGATTGAACCATGGCAATGGGGAGCCAATTTGGGTTTGGGTTTAATTATAGCATTTATATTAATTAATCTTCGATGACAAAGAGAAAAGGAGTTGCTGCAAGAAAATGCTATGTTTTGGAGGGGATTTAGCAGCTTTTTGTTGGTCAAAATAAAAGTTATCATGTATTTTAAAGAATGCCTTTGAAGCAATACATAGATTTGAAAGAAAAGTAGCTGAAATTTACTGTCTACACTATTATTCTGTTTGATAGATTCAAGAGAAAAGGCTAGGACTGAGCAGAGAAAACAAACATTTTGCTCTGAGAAAGCACTCTGAGAAACAAGTTACAGACATGAACATTAGTGAATCCACTTGCTACAAAAGTGTCATGTCACATGAAGCCCCGTTTCAACTCAAATGGCTTGAAAGGTTAGTTCTGGTTCCTCAGCAGACAGAGAGGAACAATAAAACTTACATAAAAACCTGAAGGTCAAAATGAATACTTTATTTAATATCTGTTGTCTGATTTGCTTTACTCATGCAGAGAGTAATACATATTGTGGAAGAACCAAAAGGAATTAAAAGCCATATGTATATGAGAGAAAATAAAGACATCTGGAGTCTTATAATTTTGGTCTCATTTACTAGTATTTCAGTAAACCTTTCTTAGGCAATATGAATCTATCTACTGATATCTGATATCTGGCTCTGAGACCACTATAGTCCTTTCAAAATGTTTTGCTGGTTTCAACTCCCCCCCAAAAGCATTATCAATGGATCTTTAGATATTATCTTCTTAACCTTAGTTCTGTGATCTTCAAGTTGTTATGTTTTGGAAAATAAGATATTTTAAACATACCTCCTCAGAATTCCTACTGAATAATCTCTTCCTCACATTCATTAACACTTATTATTTTTAGATCAGTCAATTCTGCATCTGCTTGGTTTCTAAGACCATATACGGTGCATCCGCTCATTAAATCCCAGGAATCATATACTTATTTAGAAGCAGATGCTTACAACGCAGAGATCCTATTATAAGACCTTTATTTCTTCCAGGACTCATTATGATGATTTTTATTATACAGATTTTCTGAACGTGCCTGGCTCAGTTTATAGACCCTGAAGTTCCTACTTTTCTCATCCTTAAAGATGAAACATGTTCCTACCTTGCTTGGGATTTCTGTTTTATGAAGAGAATGAGAATATCTCTGGTGACATATGAACACTTGAAAATCATATAATTTTTCTAAAATTTCTGTGTTATTTTCACTGTTTTCTAGCTCCTGATCTGGTTCCTTGCCCTGAGATACCATTCCGCTCCTGGGCCCTACTTTCCTTTTTTTCACTCAAATGTGGAAATTATTTTCTGATAAGCCACCAGGTTCATAACACCATACTACTAATATTTCAACTCTAAAGCCTCAGCTGAATACTTCAGCCTTGATGCTGATACTGTCAAGGTCTAGCAAATACTGCTAAGAGACTTCAGAGCCAGTCTGATATGTGACCTGGTACCTTTGACCAGGTCTGCATTAGGAAGAGGTCTAGTTCAGAAGCAGAATTATTTGGCATAAGAGCTGCACTAATGACCCTTTTGGGGGGAACTGAGAGACCTGCCTTCAAGTCAATGGGAATATGCACTTGGAAATGGCTGGACTATTTTCAGTTGGCAACTGTTTTAGTCACTGATAATAATTTATAGCAGATACTTATCCCTGGAAACTCTTCAAAACAGCACTCTAAGGAAATCTTCTAGGTTGTCCCTTTTGCAAGGTGTGTTCTCTGAGAGGTTTCCACCTCTGCAGACCTAGCCATGATATTCTTGGTTTTTACTAGCTGGAAAAGTGTCAGTAAGACCTTTTTTCTTTGAAAAATTCCAAATCAGTCATTAAACTGGTGTTGAAAGAGACCCTGGACACCAAGTTTTGTGGCACACGCACTCAGATATTTCTGTCCTTGTGGAATAAAATATACAAGGTTTTCAACTTCTCTCTGTGGAGAGGAAACAGGGCCCAAGACTGCTTTCTCTGAATCTGTCGCCAGTGGTTGTGTCAGAGTTGATGGTTTGTATGTTTAGTTTTTAACAGCAAATACTACAAATGTTCTTCTGCAAGGCTCTGAACTGACTTCATAAATTGCAAAAACAGGGAAGACACTCCCCAAGCATCCAGAATCAGGAAGACCAGCTCCCCCCTGTGGTGTCACTTATGTCCAAAGGAACTAGCAAGTGGGAAAAACCACAAAAGTGACACGCCTGGATAGGGATATGTGCTGGTTTACTCTCTCATTTGCACCTAGTGTTCAGCCTTGCTATGCTTATAATTTGTTTATGGTTTCAGAGAAAAAACATCTACTCCACTGTTCTCTAATATGCAAAGCAAATCATGTTTACTCTGGAATTTTCAAACCCTGAATAATTCTGCTTTAGCTCATCAGAAACTAGTACTTATCAGATGAATTTCTGAATTATAGATGTAACCAATGGAATATCTGTGTAACTATACCAAAACTTAATTGTACTATTATATTTAAATATTTATGTGAACATTATCTCCATCGTCCACACTTAAATATTTTCTTCTCTCACTTAGATAGACAAGATCTGAGGCTGAACAGCCTGATTGTTATTGTGCTGGAGCATCACTTCAATTACACTTAGCCCCTCTAGAGAAAAAATCAGTGTAGGGGGTTTCTTCTCCAAATTAGGTTTTTGGAATAGACAAAATGTAAAAAGACATGAAAATCCATTATTTCAAACATCTGGATGCATTAGGAAGCCTTCACCAACATCACAAGATGTGTCTCAATTAAATGGCTTGAAAATAATTTCTTGAGAGGACAATTTCATAGTCATGCTTAGGAGCAGATAAGAGTATTTCTCCTCAAAAAGCTCTGTTGAAAGATCTGATTATACTCCCAAGAAAACGGGATCTCCTATGAATCCAAAACAGAACTAAGACATTTGAGTATTCAAAGCTGGGTTTTTTTCTTATGGAGATGGAGGTAACTAATGCCTAAATTCCCAGGTTCTGAACATCTGAGAGCTGTTTTTTCATGCTGAAGTCACATGCCAATAAAATGCATGATGGTTGTCTGAGCAATGAAACAAGAAGGAGCACAAGTCAGAGTTTGCAGACCTTCAGACCCTCTTGAGCATAGGTATCTTCTATGTGAAGAGCAAGACCATGACTTTCTTCACATACCCTCATACAACATGCAAGAGATGGCAGCACAAATATAGATTCAGGGATAAGAATGAGGCCCCATACATAAATGTTTTGGAAGTAGTGCATAAGACTCTGAACATCCAACACCTAAGTGCTGATACCACAATGAAAAATACACAATGCTCACCAATGGGAAAAAAACGTATTTTTGTGAATCCCTGTGAAAATCAATATTTCTTCAGATCTAGGCCTAAAATCAGAGGTACCAGGAGGAGCCAGTTGAAATGCTGTTTAACACAAGAATTCCTTGTAGTTGCAGTTTACAGTGTTTGATAGAGATTGACTAAATGTTTGAGTAAAATTGCACACAATCATAGAATCATAGAATAACCGGGTTGNGTTTCCTCTCAGCTTCCTCCTCTCCAACCTAAACAACCCCAGCTCTCTCAGCCATTCCTCATAAGGCCTGTTTAAAAGAAGACAGAACACCTTTGTGCATGAAAGAGGCTATCATATCACAGATATGCAACAACATAGTTAGACTAGACACTGAAGTTCCCTTCTGCTCTAAAGAGATATTAATCATAGAAGAAAAAAGGAATCTATTTGTCTGTCATCCTTAGAGAAAAGTGTTAAAATGTATGAAAGTCCAATAAACAGCTTCATGTGACATCAACACTGCTCAGCTGAAAACCTTCAGATCTTCCAGATCTGTATGAGAAGACATCAACTTCTGAAATGTATATACTAAAAGTAATGTAGAGACATGATGATTGTGAGTACAGAAAACTATTTGTACACAATCAAGTTAGGTAATGGTGCAAAAAATTGTCCCATAAATCAGACAGCCCTCGATACTTGTTTCATTAGGGGATAATAGAACTCTGATATCATTTCTCTAAAGCTGGCTAAGCTTCTTGTATTTGATTTCCATCCAATTTTTTTCAGCAGAACTCAGCATTTTAGAAACAAAGGAAAGAAAAAAATCGAGTGCAGATGTACATTTTCATGATGTGTAATGCAGAACAGCAAGGTTGCACTACATTAGTCATCATGGCAAGCAGCCTATATGGAATATTAACTAAACCTTTAAGAAAAGCTGTGTTTGTTCTAAACGCCTACATCAGTATTTGCAGAACAATTGAATGTTCCAAAGTGAGTGTGAGAGTTATCATTAAGTCAGGGCATTACTAGCTAACTTTTCCCCATAGGCAAATTTGTGCAGCTGTAACTGACAGCAATACATAGCCATACAATCATAATTTAAGTCAATTTTTACCTCATATTGACATGCTAATTTGTTTTAGTTTATTCTGAAAAGCTGAGTACAGAGCAAGAAAGATAGTCATTGACATGGCTGGTTCATGGCCACACCTCATTCCTGATTCACTTCTTGCACGTTCTTTGCTTGGTCCTGTCAATGACCCACAACTCATAGCAGGTGCTAAGCTCTCCCTGTACCTTTTAGTTCAATGAGGAGACAGGGGATTTTGACCAAGTGTGGGATCATAATGTCACGTTCAAAATCACTTAGCTTTTGAGTGAGGTGAGATCATGTGCCTCCTTATAATCTGCTTGTATCAAGTTTTAAAGGGTGCATATGACATTTCATGCATACAGTTGTTAGTAATCTGATACAGTAAAAATAAACACACCCTAAATTTTTCATCTTACTTCCAGTCCTCTGCTTTGATGAGGTAAAGTAAAATTCATCTGACTGTTGTCCTAGAGGTTTAATGGATAAGTCACAGTATCTGTCTCAAATGCTAAAATGTCTACTGATACATAATTGATAATTTCCTTTTCAACTATGGAAACATGAAAAATCATGCAAATATGCAATTGACATGATTATGCTTTTAGTGTTGCTAAGCTAAATTTGTAAAGTAATTTCTGGCACTGATACTATTTACTACTCAAGTTAAAGTATTAAGTTAAGTAAATTCATTTTTGAACATAGTTTTCTTGGTGTAATCATATTTTTGTTCTCTGTTACTGATCCTTTTTGTCTGTATTCTTAACCCATTTCTGCCTTATGTTTTTGTATATTGTTGCTTTGTTCATTCACTTGCATCTGTTCACTTGCATTTTGACTTACGTTCTCTCTCATTCTGTGATAGATTTCTTTCTCTACATTGTGAGACTTTCTCTTCATTGATCTGCTGATGCAGACATAGTTTCTTCTCTGTCTTGATTTGTTCTTATTTCAGCCCACAAATAATTAGGTTCCATTTACTTCTGTGTAAGGTAAATCCCACCTCAGAAAGGAGTTCTTCAGCTATCAAATAGATTACACGAGAGTTAGCAAAGTCCATCCTATTTATCAGGTACTCTGGAAATGACTAGCAATGCACTCCTTCCCATGTTCCCCACAAATTAATACAACAAAATCTGGCTATCTCTACTCATGAGAGGCCCATCTCCTACAGACAAGAACCAATGTTATTTGTGTTTCACATGTTAGTTCGTGTGTCAAACACTCATATCCAGATTCCTTGGTCTGTGTCCACACTGCCTGATTCACATGGTGTTCTCAGACTTACAAACTACCCTGTAAATCCTAACAGCTCTTCAAAGTATATGGTCCCAATTCTCAGACTTCAAAGTATATTCCAATCTGAATAAACACATACTACCTACATCACTCTCTCCAAATTCTGCAGTTTTACTGTAATAGAATACATTTGATTTTTTTTCCTCCCTCCTTAGCGGAAGGCTTAGAAGCAAGTGTCTTACTGACATGAAGAGTGAAAAGGCATCCCAGTTTTTCATCCCCTGTACACCAGGTCAATCATCATCAAGAGTTCAACTAGCAGTATCGCAACTACTAATGCTGCTACGAGGCCTTATTTAACTAGAAAACTTGTATCTTTTTGAATGGGAGGTGCACTCTGCATTTCTTGTGCTGGGAAAAGTGGTAAATCTGTAATTTAATCAGCCATTTGGATAGCTAAGGTGCTGCCCTGTGTTTAGTCAGAAGCAGATGGAGGGAAGATTAGATTGGTTCAAACCAGAACAGGGACAGCTTGTAATTATTCCAGTCCTCTGAGCCCAGGCTTTACTTTTCATGGGCAGCTGCAAGATAGCTAGACAGACGCTCTCTGCTATTAACAGTAGATAAGTGATTTTTTTTTCCATTTCCAAAATCAAATGGGTCTTAGATTGAATAGCATCCAAACCCCTCTGTATCATCCTAGCTCTGTCAGAAAGGGAGAGCAGTGAAGCCGATTTATGAAAAAGGTTCCTGTGGTATACATAACTCAGGCAAATAATTAAATATTCTAATTTCCAGCCAGTGAATTTTAGTCCAGACTGAAGCTATTAGCACCCAGATAGGACAGACAGCATGGGTAAATGCTTAATAAGGAAATAATAAATCATGCATACCTACCAGATAAATGTATTTCCAGGGCAACCTTTGAATCAAGAAGGAAACAGACTGATCTTGTGGATTAACAACTGATATATGGGTTAGAAATATTCAGTGAAGAGAAGAAACAGTTTAAGGTCTTATACCTAAAGTGTAGGTTTAACAACCTACTAAGCTCAAAAGGGACTGTTTTTTCAGAAATACTTTCAAAACAGCATGAAAATAGTATCTTAAAGAGCCTTAATTTCCCTTTATGGCTCAACAGCCAGAGTTCACAGAGAGAAAATAGGTAAGGCCTGTAGTGGTTAAATAAAGAGGTGCTGAGTCTGTAAATAAAGACAGTGTGGAAACTTTTCCTTACTATGTGGGGGTTTTTTTAAGTGAATGGAAAGGACAAAGAATAGGATAAATGTGTTTTACAAATGCTAGAAACATAAGTAACAAGATTTTTGTATTAGAAACATATGTTGACAGGAAATTATGATTACATTGGAATGACAAAGACTTGGTTAAATCAAGCTATCAACTAGGAGATAAAATTACCAAAGTATAAAGTTTGCACATGGGTGAGGTTAAAGAAAAGTAATAAGAGAAGGAGCAGTTTGCGCATAGGGACAATACTGAATAAACAGAAATAAATGTCACTAGGAGTTTGGCTGGCACAACAGGGAATATTTGAAGTAAACTGAAGAATGAGATATGGAAAATGTTAGTCCTTGGATCTAGCCAGAGACCTTCAGAAGATAATAAGAAAGCATATTAGAAAATGTTTTTACAGATGAAGAAATTCTGTATCAAACTTGATGTAATGATCATGTTAGGAGGTCAATTGCCTAGACGTTTCCTAGGAAAATATTACTGCAAAACATAGGAAGGAATCATGATTATGAAAATAATACAGGATTGCTTCCTGTACAGGAAAGGACTAATGTGGATATCGTGACTAGAAATAAAGCAGACGTGAGGCGTATAGTCAAAGCTGGGGAGAACAGTATGATAATTAACACTATACACAGGTTAAAATGCCAGTAAGACTGTAAAAAGCTAAGTAGCAATTGTATTTTAGTAAAATCAGACTCTGAATGAGTATTAAATAAATAAAAACTTGTTTGAAAAGCTCAACTCAGCCAAAAGAAATTCAGAAATACATCTGAGGTACACTTAAGAAGGATATATTCAAAATACTAATAATAATCAGGAAAACAGAACAAACACTGCACTATGTCAGGGAAGTATTATGCAGTATCTACTCCCATCATAGAACAAGTATAGAGGAATTTGTGGCTAGCAATGCACATTTGTAACAGCTTAAATGACCTGTGACCTGATGTCCATCTATTGTGTTAGCCTTGCGGAAAGGAAAGTAGGAGAAGGAACAGAAGAGAAAGGATTGGATGTGGAAAGGGAGATAATTAGTTTCTAAATGTATTATCCCACATTTCTGTGCTTCTGAGTGAAGACATTTCCAAATGATCTTGGATGTCCAGCACAAAGTTTAATAGTGATCCTCCACTGTATGTTACAGGTGAGAACTTATGTGAGATGGGAGGAACCTAGGTTCAAGTTTGTATTTTGCCTAATAGAATTGGACTCAGCACTCCAAGAAAACAGCTTCCTCACGAACAACCAGCTAGCCTGGAGAAGAGTGCTCTTATCTTTTCATTCTGAAGATGATCCAATTGTATAAAAGATACAGTATTTTCTTTTTGTTGAGTGTTGACTATTAGAAGGACGGTAGGTGACTGAGGAGTGTCAGGATATTTCAGTGTATGGAGGAATTTCAATCAGAGATGTGAAGGCAGTCCTAAGTTCCCTATTGCCCTGTAGCTAGTGCCATATGTTCTTATTTGGAGACAAGAAAATGAGTTCAAGCTGTTATTCCAACTCAATGAGGAAATGTGAAGCTATACCTGCCAAATCTTGTTCATGCTCTTTAGCCTCCCACCAAAGACTTCTTTCTTCACCTCTGTAACAGTCTCAAGAGGGTGATTGCTGAAGCTCATTCTTTGTTCAAAGCTCTGCTTTTGTTTAAACTAACAACTGCATTGGAAATTCCACTGGCACTATGTTTGTTTTAAAATTATCTGTGGTATATTAATTTTAAAAGTACTAAAATATTTTTATTCATATTATCCTGGATTTCTTCTTTTCTCTTGGAATTGCCACAAAATAATAAAATAGATAGAAATTACTTCCAGCATCCTGTCATACGCTTTATGTGAGGAAACTACTTCTTTTCCATTTTTGTACAACTTTCAGAGCAACACACTTATGCTAATCAGCTCAGCTAAAATCACTTTGCATTCCCATGTAGACACAAGACTAGATTCTGTCTGAGGCAACCATTCCTAGAGCCACTGGGGACCCAGAGGGGACCTCCTGGAGTTATCTAATAGAGGAATAGATAGATATTCTGATGATTTCTCCTGTGCAAGGAGGAGAAATACAAACTTCTTCAGAAATTCAGACAGGACTGGATGAGGTAAAATACTCCTAAAATATGTCAACTTTGTGAAAATTAACAGCCTGGTTATCAGGAAGATTAAGAGCACAAGAATATTCTCACATGCAAAGTGTAAAAGTTAAGTTGAACCTTTATTAAGTAGCAGTTGTAGTCATAACTCTAGGAACCAAGACTATATACCCCCAAATTCTTCATCAGGTGTTAATTTACTTTTTTGTATGGCTCAGTTGTTGACTATTCTCCAATACTGGCCTTTTCATAACTGACCATTTACACTATTTGTACAATTGACTATTATATTGACTTTTAATTTTTAAAAAAGGTGTATGCAACTTGTATTGATCTATTAAGCCAATTTCTATCCAGTTTCATCCCTATTTGTACTTTGGATCAGTAAATTTTGTATGCCCATTTAACCTGCATCTCAGCACTTTTAAATTGAAGTCTGTTATAATTTTTGGCTTCCTAAGCAGCTTTCAAAGCTCTCAAGATGATCATTAGGTTGAGTACTAAATACTATACAAATTCTGTACAGATGATTCTAAATACTACAGAAAAAGGAGTACACCATTTCTTCCCTATAAGAAAAAATATCTTGACAAGAAACAGAGAGACAAGATAAATAGATAAGCAACATGGGCCACAATATGATTGCCTAGATTGCTTTATTTGTATGGTGTCAAGTGAGAGTATGCGTACTGTCTCTTGCATCTCTTTTTTTCACAACAAAAGCCTCAGAATTTCTCTTCCTGGAACAAATTAATAAGTAAGATTACGAGTGGCTTTCTTAGAGTGAGATAATTGGAACTAATATTAAGTTTTGAAAGCCCACCACTCTTAGGATTAAATTAATATTTTGTATATTCCTCGACATTCATGGATCAGTGTTAGAAGTTTGGTGTTTTCCTCAGGTTTTCTTATAATCCCACACATTTCTCCTTCAATTCTCAGCAGCCTCACACTCATATTCAACAAACATGAAGCAGCAAGCACTGGCCCCGACCACATAATTATCAAGACAATAAAGGTCTTAGAAGCATTTTACATTGATACTGCTGAGTTTTGTCAGGGATGGTCTTGATCCTGAAAACCATAAAACTGCTGTCTTTTTTAAAACTCTATTCCTTACTCCCAAAGAAGTGTAAAATAGCGGCACCAGGACATTTGGCAGTGTCCAAGTAACAGCACCACAGTGCAGACTGCCTGAGTAGACCTGTTATCCCACACAGATCCTGCTACAGTTAACAGGACTCCAAATGCTTGCAAGAAAGTATATGAGGACATCAGAACTTTAATTATTCCCAACCATTGCAGCATATTTATATTCTGAAGTCAAACTGAGAGTTTAATTTTCTGCTTACTTTTTAGTGTGGAAATCAATCATTTGGGATTATAATTACACATATGATGCTCAGGGAAATTATAATAACATCCAGAGTACCACATCTTTAGCCTAAATTTTGTTTTAGACATGTTGGATAATGCTTAATGAAGCATTTTGCATCCTATTAAAACTTTATAGTGTATACTACCTGACATTAAAAAATGCTTAAAGTATGTAAGCGTAGCTCAAAATCAGGCATACTTATAAAATATAAACAAATTGTACAATTTTCCTACGTGTTAGAGTTAACAGAACTTATTAGAGAAGGACAGAGTTCAGTGAATTTTTGGTGCAGTATTCATAGCAATAATTGCTAGTAGTAAAATATGGTAGCTGGAGATCAGGTAGCATTTGTGTGCTGTTACTTTATAGTTACCAGAATTTTGAGATATCACTGGAATAAATATACTTAAATGCAATATCTCTTTAATATAATGCACTTAGATGTAATTTCTATTAATAATTTATAATATGCTATAAGGTTTTCTAATTAATTAAAATTTAAAAATTATTTAAGACAATATATACACACAGGTAGAAGCATACTGGAACTCTTTAGACTTGAACACACTACTACCATTTTTCAAGAAATACATCGCTTATGAATAATAATGTTATTTCAAACAAGTGATTACTGATTACTGAAGAATGGGACAAATACCAAATCTGGACTTAACTTTTTTAATCACATAGTCAAATATCACTGATATTAGTAGGGCAACATAACCCACTCCAAGTAAAGGCAAGTAAAACAATAAAAGAGAAAAGGAAAGGAGAAACTGGTAGAGAAGATGAGAAGATTGCAACAGATTCCATGGTGTTAAAAAAGCGAGTTTTGCTGTGACATACTTTTCCATTTCTGCTTTAGGGTTTGCCATGAGATAAAGTTTTAGGTTATTTTTGATCATCATCTGACCTAAATGATTAATTCCAAAAATATCTTCAGCAACTGTGATTTGATCAAATTTGAACTAACACTGATGGAAGAGGTGAAAACTCGATCTTCAACACTGCAGAAACCTAGAGCTGAATTCCAAGTCCTCGCTCCAAGTACTGATATTGTTGGAGCATAACTGGAAATGATGTCAGCCTGGGAATAGTTTTTCTACCTCCATTCTTGCAAACAGATGAGTTGAAACTTCCCAAACATATCAGTTGGAATCAGATCACTAACCTAGCAAGTTTCTGCCTAAATTATCAAAATTATAAGCAACTGAAACAAGATTCTTACAGTATGTTGATAATGAGATATATTGTTGTGATGTTATGTGTCTATTCTGCTGGAATAAATAAAATAGAAAGTTTTACTACTATCTTTGCCACAGTTGTAGTAATAAATGGCAGAAATCCCCACTCAACTCTCACAAACCTCTCTAGATAAAATTCTCCAGCTATAATGATGGAAACACCTGCCTGTGTTAAAAATGAGTATACTTACTATCAAATGATTCCAATTAGATCAAGTAGTTTCATGGCTATTTCAGGCATCAATTAAAGCAGAATCTATGATTTATAGTGATAATGCAGTCAGTGCTGCTTCACAAGCTCATTTTGGACCAAATAAGGAGATACTAACTTTTAATTTATCTCCAGTCAAGTAGAACGTTACCCAAATATGGTATCTTCCAATATGCATTTTTGACTTGAAGGCTTAAAGTGCACTTTAGCCAGAAGCAAAGAGCTGACACCATGTAAGACCTAAATTGAAGTGAAAAACTGTCATATCCTTTTCCTTGTTTTCCTCATAGAAATGAATTCCAGCTTCATCAACCACTTGAGACAGGGTACTGCATAAAAGTCCATAAAGCCGAACTTGTATACACATAATAATATTTTTTTATGGAATTCAACCTGCAAAAGTAGAGCTCAGAAAGGAGAGTATTTAATAAATTAAATGTCTCTAAAAATTTTTTTTAAAAAGAATAAATAAGCTTATTAGACACTCTATAATCATGGGAATGAGCATCTCCTGTGCCCTTAGCAGATTAACATGAAGGTGACCACAATGTAGGCACCCCTGTAATACCATAATCAAACTGTTGATTCACTCAATTTCATATCATCTCTCCAGCAAGACCAGTACCTACTGCAGCAAAAACTTCCAAAATATTTAATGATGATCCTAATGAGGTTTCATCTGTAACAGCTGTGAGAAGAGTCTCAAATATAAAAAAATAAGTTTTGTAACAGGGCTTTTAATGAAGACCAAGGGAGGGTGATTTCATGTTTAAGTTCTCTATCAAAAATGTTATCTATTTCAAAATATTTTTATTTGTCTTTGAGCACTCATTTGCACAAGTCGTTTAATTGTACCTATTCCTTGTATCTTTGTCCTGCTGCTGCTCTTCAGTGCCTTCATTTGCAGAGAAACTGCCATCAAATCAAAGCAAAAATGCAATGAAGCACCCACATGCAAAGTTCAGGAATCAAAGCTTCAGGGTGATGGAAGTGATTCAACTGGCTGCCTCTCATTAAATGCTCAGAGAAAGAGTTGTTAAGCTTCCTTAGTCTGTTCTTTCAACAGTAAAACAAAGAAAAAAAAAAAAGAGAAAATATGCTCCAGTCTTTAGCATTTTATTTCCAAAAAAAAAACAGAACAACATATGTCAATGCATAGTCAATCATCATAATAATAGTACCTGTCATCTTGAGCAGATCAGAAATGAAGGATAAAAATGTATTTTGCCTTGATAAATGATTTGTTAAAGGATAGGGTGTTTTCATATATATATACAGAGAATGGGAGGAAAAGGGAATGGCAATACTCAGTAAGAAACACTGGTCTTGCAGTTAGAAAAGAAGAAAAGGAGGGAGGATGTACTCTCGTTCCCATCTCTGACGAGGCTCTGGTATACACAAGAAATGTTAAAATAGATGATATCTCTTGATCTTGATTGAAGCTGAGTGTAGAAGATTACAACCCTCATAAGATGCACAGTTAATCTAGTCAATAGGTCACTTTTAGGTTTGCTTACTTTATAAAGTGTCTTCCTATTTAGTCTAAAAATTTTCCAGGCCCTAATCACCAAAGTACACTGGGAAAATATGTGAGTCTATTATATATGTATCAATATAAGTAAAAGCAAAGACCCACCAGTATTCAGTCCATTTCCCATGACAAGGCCTACAATTAAATGCATCTGCAGAAGAATTAAAGATTCTACACACTTTTATATGACCATCCTACAAGAAGAGAGGGCACCTGGGCTGCACTCTGCATTAACCACATTTCAAGCATACCATACAAGTACTGTAATTTGCACAAAGAAAGAAAGAACGTTTCGGTCCACTGGCTGAAGCTGAGTCACGATGCCAGCAATGTCAGAGACGTGGAGGCTCCATGAAGAGTTGCAAAGGGAAGCTTTGCTCCAGCCTAATAATAAACTGAAATTCTCCTGGAAAATAGACATAGTGAGTGTCTTTCTGGGAGTTAGTAGACCTTAAGTGTTTATGCCTAAACTTGGGTAGACTTAGGTAGGTTGAATACCATCCATAAATTAGTCAGACTGAACCCAATCCTAGAGGCTGCATATTCCTCTTCAAGTGTTGAAGAGCTTTCCAGCTAAAGAAATATGGCAACAGCTCACCAAAAAAGACATTTACAGGGAAGTTCACCTAACCTCTCCCTAGAGTCTAAATATAGTTAGAACCTACACTGTGCAAGAAAAAGATGGTATGTGTACATGTTGAATCATAAATGGATGAATCTATCCTTTTCATAGCATCACAGAATAACCAGGTTGGAAGAGACCCACTGGATCATTGAGTCCAACCATGCCTATCAAACAATAAACCATGTCCCTCAGCACCTCATTCACCCGTCCCTTAAACACCTCCAGGGAAGGTGAATCAACCACCTCCCTGGGCAGCCTGTTCCAGTGCCCACTGACTCTTTCCATGAAATTTTTTTTCCTAATGTCTAGCCTAAATCTCCCCTGGCAGAGCTTGAGGCCATTTCCTCTTGTACTGT
>WAAB01007262.1:43997-57982 GCA_013389865.1 Piaya cayana | reverse complement strand
AGATCCTTTTGTCCAGAGCCTCCCTACCCTCCAGCAGATCCACACTTCCACCCAGCTTAGTGTTGTCTGCAAACTTGCTAAGGGTGCATTCAACGTCTTCATCCAGGTAATTGATAAAGACATTGAACAGGGCTGGACCCAGCACTGAGCCCTGGGGAACCTCACTTGTCACTGGCCTCCAGCTGGAGTAAACTCCATTTACCACCACTCTCTGGGCCCGGCCAGCCAACCACTTTTCCACCCAGGACAGTGTGTGCCTGTCCAGGCCAGAGGCTGACAGTTTCCAAAGTAGAATGCTGTGAGAAACTGTGTCAAAGGCTTTACTCAAGTCCAGGAAGACCACGTCCACAGCCTTTCCTTCATCCAGTAGCCGAGTCACTTTGTCATAGAAGGCGATCAGGTTAGTTTGGCAAGACCTGCCTTTTGTTTCCAAACACTCATTATTCCTGCCAGTTCTCTCTCTCTCTGCCTTTTTTTCTCTACAACTGTTGTTTTTCCTGCTACTCCTCCCATCCCTTCTTTCTCTGTAGATGCATCAAGAGGGTGGGCTATGTTTCAGGACTGCAGCTGCTGGCTGGCACTTCTCACCTGGCTGTTGAAATGCAAGCTACCTACATACAAACTGCAATCAAACTTTATACTGTTTAGGCCTCTGATTACATCTTTCTTTTTTTTTTACAAAAAAGGTAATATATGGCCATGAACTGTAAAGCTTTTAAAACATCAAACGAAAAACACTATAATTGTAAACTGTTGCATTACAATTGTACTCGTTTCTAACTTTAAACATACTGGTCTAGGGGAAACAGAAAAGAGGCTAAAAGATTTTAAAGACCTATGGCATTGCAACAATACACATTATGTTCACAAAAATGCACTCCATGACTCTAGTTTCTGATTTAGGAGCATACTTTACCACACTCGCTCATCACAACTGTCATTTTTGTTCCCAGGTAATTGTTTTGAACATTTGACCAATTAATGCCAATTTTTTCCACCAACTTCCTCAAGTAAAGGTCTAGAAGTTTATCTGAATAAGTCAGATGGTATGATGTATTTTAAAAACTAAACCTGAGGCTGCTTCTTTCACTCTTTTGTGTTAAGTACTGTGGATTATTATTTTCCCTTGAATAGCCTTCATCTCCATAAAGGACCCTATTTAAATAAAATAAAATGGAAACAAATATTTTAGTTTTATTTGGGTTTTTTACCTATTTATTCTAGGTTAAATGAAATGCTTACGGATCACAACAGTTCTGTCTGTGGTGGAATTAAATTCATAGCACCGTTGTGTCACACCAGAATTACAAAAACAGTCTTCAGAAAAGTGTTGTTTCCCTATGGATATCATTCTCGGAGATCAAATGAAATACAAATGTCAAATAGGTGTTTGAGTGTAATGTGGAAACTAAGGAGAAAAACTAAGGAGGAAAAATAATTATTTTAATTAATAAACTCATTTTTCCCAGAGGCTCCAGGAAGAAAAAAAAGGAAGAAGAAAGAAAGAAAGAAGGAAGGAAGGAAGGAAAGAAGGAAGGAAAGAAGGAAGGAAAGAAGGAAGGAAAGAAGGAAGGAAAGAAGGAAGGAAAGAAGGAAGGAAAGAAGGAAGGAAAGAAGGAAGGAAAGAAGGAAGGAAAGAAGGAAGGGGAGAGAGAAAGAAGGAAGGAAGCAAGTAACGAAGGAAGGAAGGAAGGGAAGAAAGAAAGAAGGAAGGAAAAGAAGTCATTCACAATCAAGTGCTGGTGCAGTTATTTTTAAGATTTCTTTGAAGTCAGGACCCTGCAAAGCTTCTCTTCTCTCTAAGTACAACAGTTTTGCCTCTCCCCTTCCCTCCTCACCCTTGCCCTCGCTCTTACTTTTGCCTTTCTCATGGGCCTACCCAGAGAAGCAAAAGCATCTATTTTCATCGAAAAATCTTTTACATGATCACACAGGAGCTTCCAGTCAAGCTA
Source organism: Piaya cayana (assembly GCA_013389865.1). NCBI lineage: Eukaryota > Metazoa > Chordata > Aves > Cuculiformes > Coccyzidae > Piaya > Piaya cayana. Next base: position 56,030 of record WAAB01007262.1, on the reverse strand, counting down.
GCCATCTTTGTGACCATTAAAATTCCCATCTTATTATTCATTTTCATGCCTTCCACCAGCATTTCTAATCCCTTACCTTATCAGCACCACACTAACAGCTGTGAACTGTGAGATAATAGCGATTACAAAGTCTCTATCAACAAAAATTGTCTTTATGATTGTACGTTTTATGAATGTTGATTATCATTGAAATATTTTTTTAAATGTAAAAATTTAAACTCTTCAAACATTAAACTCACAGGGTTTTTTTTCTGGAAAAAATGTCATTTACAGCTATATAATTGTGTGTGTGTGTGTGTGTGTGTGTGTGTGTACATGGACACACTTGCACATATATATGTAATTTACTGTGCAATGAGCCTGATCTAAAGAAGACATTCCTCCTCCTCCTTATCTGGAAATCTTAAGGAGATGGAGATAGATGTGTTCCAAGCAGTTTCATTCTTCAAGATATATTTACTGAGGAACTAATGCTTTTCCACAATTTACTCGAGATATCTCATTTTGTATCTATACTAAGAGCCTCGTCTTCCTCAACTCTTCACAGCAACATGTTTGTTATTTATAGTAGAAATTTCTCCTATTCTCCATGTCACCTGGATCCTCCGGCGAGAAGGGAGACTCCACTCAAAATATCAAATCAAATTGCAGTATGTGGTAGTATCCCAGTATTTTATGTCCCTCTACTACACTGAGCTACCTGAGCTCTAGAAACAGGTTTTGTTTCAAGCCTAACCCAAATTCATTCAGCTCTCGTTACCATGTTATTTCAATTTTCTGTGATGAGATGATCATTATCTTTAAGGACAAATTCTGGTAGATCATGTCTTCCAGTGTTTTGGAGTATTTATAATCCCAGATTTTTGAAGCAATCTGAATTATCTCTTTACATAATGATAAAATCACTGAATAATTATCAAAATGTGACACAATACTGAAGAAAGAATCTACTGTTGGTCCTAAAGAAGTTCCTGTGTATTTTTGTCAGGAACTACATATTTCCATTTTCCCTCTCTTTTTATTGACTGAAGATTGGAAATTTTATTAAAAAAGACAATCCTTAGAGAAACAAATTCAACTTACTGCAAATGGTCTGTCTGCTCATTTGATCCAAGCCATTCATGCACAACTGCTGTGTACAAAAATATAAAATCTCTTACTGACAGAAGAAAGCCTATGTAAAATATAAATGTCTGGTCTACTTATCTGAAGAGAAGTAATGTGATAGAATAAACACAGGAGACCCAATCTGCTCTCAGATATGCTCTGATCAAAAACATAATTTGTATTAGTTTCCTTGGTGTAAAAAATGGCTGTAGAAGTTCAGAGATGAAAACAAAATGACCCCAGAGTAATGGAAAATAAAATCTGGTGAGCTCAGAACTCTCCTGTGAGTCCAGAGAGGAACTTATCTTTTCTACTGTCCCTATCTTACGTGTACACTCAGGCTAACACAGGTATGAATTAGCAATGCTTCATTAGCTATGAAGTGAGATCTAGAGGGTGGGATTTTTCAGAGGTACTAATGTTAAGTGGACTGGATTCCCCAGCTACAAATTTTCCAGTCAGAAAATAGCAGTCATTATCTTTCTGGAATATCTAGTATTCATTGTGCTCCACTTGTGACTGCTAGCTGTACTTACACACGCACTGGTCAACAACTGCATGCTTTCACAGGGGAAACTGAGCAACCCAAAACCAGTTTTTGTCTAAGTCTCTCTGTTCTCTTTCCACTTTTACCCTTTTTTGTCTGTGAAACTGCTCTGCTAAACACACTCTGATGTAAATAAGAATTAAGAAAGTTTGACTTTTATTCTGCAAGCAATCTTAACTCTAATTTAGAGTTTGCTTTTTGAATAAGACAAAATAGATATTATACAGTCAACATCTTTTGAGAAATCAGTGAAAATAATCATTTCATGCTTAAGATGCCTTCAGTTATATTTCACACAGCTATCCCTTACAGTTTCTTCTTTACAATTGTTTAAGAATGACAAGATGACAAGACCCCAACATTTCTTTTTCACATTGGCAAAATCACATACATTAGCTTAAATCACAGAATCATAGAATAGAGATTGAAAAGAATTTCCAGATGCTACACAGGCCAACCTGTTATTCATGTTTTAACCCACTGACTGTTGCAGTAGTCTCTGTTATTTCTTTCAAGGAGTCTGTCTGTAGACCTTGGAACTTTTCTGAGAGAACAGACACAAACTGAAACATAGGAGGTTCCCTCTGAACAATAGGAAACACGTTTTCACTGTGAGCAGGACTGAGTACTGGCACAGTTGCCTAGAGATGTTGTGAAATCTCTTTGGAGATAGTTAAAAGTTGTTTGGATGCAGACCTGTGCAGCTGGCTTTAGGTAGCCCTGCTTGAGCATGGGCTTTGGACCAGATGACTTCGACAGGTCCCTTCCAGTTTTAACTATCCTGTGATTCTGTGATCTGGATGCTTTGCAGAAAAGAAGCTGGTGGTCCTAGTAGCTTTTATGGTATCTCTGCTCTAGGCTGAAGACTGGCTCAGGTGACCTCCACAGAGATGTTCCAATGTAAATTTTTTTCTGTATTTCAATCATATTTTCATGGAGCCATCAAAGAATAGGCTAAAATATTTCCAGTAGTTTTCTACTGTTTTACTGAGGAATTTTACCAAATACCACTGGAAAATAATTATTATGTAAGCATCTGAAATGAAATTTCAAGCAGAGAAATATAGAATTGTAACATGTAAAACAAACTAGAGCTATATTTGTAAAGAGTGCCAGGCATCGTATTGTTTTTAGAACAGACGTTTGCATGCTATGGACCTATGCCAATTTGCACACTGCCAAGTTATTCCTGGGCATGATGGAGAAAATAGCATAAACAGAGAACCACTCCCAATAGGCAGTCCATATGCAGGCAATCTGCTTTGTAGGTTAAGGGAGTTCAAGAATATAGAAAACGTTTATGCTTCATTTGACTGGCAATTATGAGATTTGACTATGGAGAAAAAGGATAATCAGGGAACCACAGTATCACCATTCAAGGACACTGTGGGTGGTGTTACTTCAGTTTTGCTCTGTCTATTCATCAGACAGTAGAGCGTGTTCCAAAAACAATCACAGGGAAAATCATCTAGAATACAGACACTCAACCATTCATGTTGCCAGGTAGTTGCTTGTACAGCTCAGTTCAAGCAAAACTGAAGTGATCTCTTCTATGTTCCTGGTGATTCCTGGCAAGTACAACCTGTATCTTTCTACCTCAGTCAGTGCTTTTGATGAGAATGCACAGGTTACTTTGGAAACAAGATTGTATTTTCCCAAAATGTGACATGATCCTGTGACACATCAGTCCTATGCTGACATGGTAGATTTTCTAAGTCTTCTGTTTCACAGATCCATTCTGCCTTGCCTATTCCTCCTTCTCCAACAGTAATCTATCACATCTCCTCTGTTCTCCCCAGCTTTGCAGTCCTGACCTCTCCCTTTTGACTCTCTTTGGTTTCTGTTAAGTCCCTTTGTAAACCAGCAGGGCGTAAAATCAACAGACTCTCTAGTTTTGCTTTCTGCAGCTTTAATGTGTTGAAGTGGCTCACAGGGATCTGGTAAGCGTTAAGGCCAGTACAAAACAAAATGTAGGCCTGCATGGATGGGAGTGAGATGGAAAACAAGAAAAAAATCTCTTTCAGCAGGATTTTGTTGCTGGTGTCTGACTTGGTAACACAGTGTCAGGACCCACTCCTGATGAAACTAGTGTTTGGGTCTTCTCCAACCTTCAGAGTCAAAGAGGAAGAGTCATTTGATATCATGGCAACTTAGAGATTGACAAATCTCTCAGAGTAAAATGAAATGCAGTGTTTATCTTGGGCATAACCAAAATAACAATCCAGATACTTGGGTGCACTCCAAGCAGCAGCTTCCCAAAGATGCAAAACCAGATCTTGATCTGGTCACATTAAAATCTGAACACAGTCAAGGTCACAAAACACAACTTAGATTTGATCTGACACACACCGCAATGCCAGTAAAAAGAAATAAAATGCAGTAAAATAAGTAAGAAAGAGGGAGTAGGGGCAGAAGAAGAAAGGTCACCACTCCAATGGGCCACAGTAGTTTCTCTGGAACACATGGTCCATCCAGCAGCACCACTAGCAACAATTCTTCAGGGCCATATAGTCTGGTAGTTCTTCCAGGCTGGTCCTGTTAGGGCAGTGGGTGCGTGCCATGCACATTCTTACACGTTCTATTTAAAAGGCAAGTCCTTGCCTCATTAGAGTGTAAGAGGTAATGTGCAGAAACTCCTTCTGGAAGGTCTGGGGGCTCAGGACATTCAGGTTGGAGGTGGGAGGGGGCTGTGACTCCTGTCCCCACTCTGCAGCAGCCTGCCCAGGGCAGTGAGTCCACCCACAGGTGGAGGGGTGTGGGAGAGGTAGCTCCCATTGAACCAGGCACCACAGGCAAGGTGTTCAGGCAATCACAGCCCTGCACTCAGACTATGCTTAAGTCACAGACAATATCATTAAATGATTTAGTCTTTACACACAGTCTGAGAAAATTAATTGTGCTTTACTGGCAGCTGTGCAAGTTGCTACTAGTGTGCATTCTGCTTCTGTTTTTCAAGTGAAGACCTATGTACAGTGCAAATAAAAGTATATTCACCTGCCATCATTCTCCACAGAGAAGGTTGGTGGTTGGATTCTAACTTCAAAAGAGAAAAAAATTAAAGACTTGCTCTTCTTGTTTGCACTGTTGGCCTTTTGTTTGCTTTTATTCTACCCAACTTACTACATTCATTCAGAGTGTGCAGGTTGAAAAATACCATGAAGCAGTCAAACAGACTAATTTTTTCTCTTGATTGAGAAGTCTCAGTGGCTATTCATTTTAATTTCCCTTCTTCATTCACCTCCTTTGCCTTCAGATATTCTTAGATACATGGTTTAATTCAGGTACTTTCTATTTTTTTATGCTTTGTAATGCATTGATCAAAGCAATGATGTGATGCTGTCATATGGGAATTAGTCATCTGCTGTTTGTTGGTTCAGCAGTATTATTTGTTTGAGTATCAGACTGATTTTAGAAAGTATCTAATTATCCCAGAAAATTTTCTTTGAAAATATATGAATGGATTTTTCAGTTCATTAGAAATGTAGTCTGATTTCTGACAGATAAGGTTTCTAATAGATAATTATAATCTATATCTAAATAATATAAATCTTTATAGTTTGCTGGAACATTATCCTTCTGCTGGAAATGGCTGAATAGACCCCAGGGATTCTCACAGAAGATAACTTTAGTTTACTAAATCTCACATTTTCAGGTTGTCTTCAAAGTCAATAGAGAGGTAGGCTTCCAAGGACAAGTCAGAGTAGGAGCCTTCCTTAGCTGCTTTAATCACCCTCTGTGTCAGAAGTCAGATACGTCTGCACTTCCTTTGATAATAAGCTTAGACACTTAAGGGGGCTGACTCAGACTTTTATCCTGCAGAGAGGTTTAAATGGAATCTCTTGCAATTTACTGAGTCTGGAGGAGCAGGTAAATTGCATCTGAGGTATCCTATATCATGTATGGAGACATAATCTCACATCTTGTACATGAAAAATCACAGAGCAAGCTACTAACTTGGGCCTTATTGTACCTCAGTCGATTTCATTGTCATATTCCTATCTGTTGTAGCTGACAGGGTACTAAGCCACAAAGATCACCTGTAACACTCTTTAAATAGTGAGAAAATTGGTGATGGAATTTGGAAAGTTCAGAGCCTTTCTCTGGAAATTGCTCTAAAGAGTCCTACCATGTTAGGAATGAGTACCAGTATAAAAGCAGCAAGTACGAGAGTCTGGAAAGGTGACATAGACAATACACTAGAAAAGTAGTTAAAAAGTTTGAGGTCATGATCCCAAAAGGTATGAGTCCTGAAAGCATAGAATTTTCAGTTCTAAATGGAAATTCCTGGACTGGAACAGTACAAACAATATATTAATAGAACACACTTCCCCCCAAAAAAGGAGAAAGAAAGAGAATAAAAGAGTAAAGAAGTTCCATGTTATTGATGTGTAACACAGGACACTGGACTTTGGTCTACAGAAAGCAAGGAGAAAGCATGGTTTTGGTTAATGTCCTCTGTGTCTCTGCATGTGTACTCAGGCAAGAACAAGGAAGTTAGTGTGTAAAGAAAGATAAGCAAAAGTACAATATGGCAACCAATGAACACAGAGTAACTATTTCCAAATGGGAAAGATGAATGGGTAGTTTTCATGGAAGGTATAGAGTCTCATTAATGAGTTGAGGAACGGTACAGCTCTTAAAGCAGATAATAAAGGGATAAATCATAATCTTTGTACAGATGGGTAAAGACGATGGCTCTACCACATTTACTCCAGAGAATGAAATACAGAAAACAGAAGAATGCAAAAAGAAAACATTTGCTATCCAAGGGCTCAAAGGGACTAACAGCTGCAAACTGGGAATCTGCCACCCTTAGGACTGAAAGGACGTGAGTGAGTTTATGTCTTTATACCTGCTTCATCTAGATGAATAGAGGAACAAACACGTACCAGCAACACCTGTGATTCTATATCTATAATCAAGCAATATCTATAATTCTATGACTTTGATAGCTTTGTCTAGGGTGTTGCCTTTCTATGCTCTCTTCTTGTCAGTAATTAGAGATCATCCCCCTCTGTTTCATGTGAATGAGGTGTCCCAGCTTGTATCTGCCTCTGATTATATTTAAATAGAGCAAAGGAGAATATTAAAAAAAGTATATANCTGCCATCATTCTCCACAGAGAAGGTTGGTGGTTGGATTCTAACTTCAAAAGAGAAGAAAATTAAAGACTTGCTCTTCTTGTTTGCACTGTTGGCCTTTTGTTTGCTTTTATTCTACCCAACTTACTACATTCATTCAGAGTGTGCAGGTTGAAAAATACCATGAAGCAGTCAAACAGACTAATTTTTTCTCTTGATTGAGATGTCTCAGTGGCTATTCATTTTAATTTCCCTTCTTCATTCACCTCCTTTGCCTTCAGTTATTCTTAGATACATGGTTTAATTCAGGTACTTTCTATTTTTTTATGCTTTGTAATGCATTGATCAAAGCAATGATGTGATGCTGTCATATGGGAATTAGTCATCTGCTGTTTGTTGGTTCAGCAGTATTATTTGTTTGAGTATCAGACTGATTTTAGAAAGTATCTAATTATCCCAGAAAATTTTCTTTGAAAATATATGAATGGATTTTTCAGTTCATTAGAAATGTAGTCTGATTTCTGACAGATAAGGTTTCTAATAGATAATTATAATCTATATCTAAATAATATAAATCTTTATAGTTTGCTGGAACATTATCCTTCTGCTGGAAATGGCTGAATAGACCCCAGGGATTCTCACAGAAGATAACTTTAGTTTACTAAATCTCACATTTTCAGGCTGTCTTCAAAGTCAATAGAGAGGTAGGCTTCCAAGGACAAGTCAGAGTAGGAGCCTTCCTTAGCTGCTTTAATCACCCTCTATGTCAGAAGTCAGATACGTCTGCACTTCCTTTGATAATAAGCTTAGACACTTAAGGGGGCTGACTCAGACTTTTATCCTGCAGAGAGGTTTAAATGGAATCTCTTGCAATTTACTGAGTCTGGAGGAGCAGGTAAATTGCATCTGAGGTATCCTATATCATGTATGGAGACATAATCTCACATCTTGTACATGAAAAATCACAGAGCAAGCTACTAACTTGGGCCTTATTGTACCTCAGTCGATTTCATTGTCATATTCCTATCTGTTGTAGCTGACAGGGTACTAAGCCACAAAGATCACCTGTAACACTCTTTAAATAGTGAGAAAATTGGTGATGGAATTTGGAAAGTTCAGAGCCTTTCTCTGGAAATTGCTCTAAAAACAAAGTCCTACCATGTTAGGGATGAGCACCAGTATAAAAGCAGCAAGTACGAGAGTCTGAAAAGGTGACATAGACAATACACTAGAAAAGTAGTTAAAAAGTTTGAGGTCATGATCCCAAAAGGTATGAGTCCTGAAAGCATAGAATTTTCAGTTCTAAATGGAAATTCCTGGACTGGAACAGTACAAACAATATATTAATAGAACACACTTCCCCCCCAAAAAAGGAGAAAGAAAGAGACTAAAAGAGTAAAGAAGTTCCATGTTATTGATGTGTAACACAGGACACTGGACTTTGGTCTACAGAAAGCAAGGAGAAAGCATGGTTTTGGTTAATGTCCTCTGTGTCTCTGCATGTGTACTCAGGCAAGAACAAGGAAGTTAGTGTGTAAAGAAAGATAATAAGCAAAAGTACAATATGGTAACCAATGAACACAGAGTAACTATTTCCAAATGGGAAAGATGAATGGGTAGTTTTCATGGAAGGTATAGAGTCTCATTAATGAGTTGAGGAACGGTACAGCTCTTAAAGCAGATAATAAAGGGATAAATCATAATCTTTGTACAGATGGATAAAGATGATAGCGCTACCACATTTACTCCAGAGAATGAAATACAGAAAACAGAAGAATGCAAAAAGAAAACATTTGCTATCCAAGGGCTCAAAGGGACTAACAGCTGCAAACTGGGAATCTGCCACCCTTAGGACTGAATGGACGTGAGTGAGTTTATGTCTTTATACCTGCTTCATCTAGATGAATAGAGGAACAAACATGTACCAGCAACACCTGTGATTCTATATCTATAATCAAGCAATATCTATAATTCTATGACTTTGATAGCTTTGTCTAGGGTGTTGCCTTTCTATGCTCTCTTCTTGTCAGTAATTAGAGATCATCCCCCTCTGTTTCATGTGAATGAGGTGTCCCAGCTTGTATCTGCCTCTGATTATATTTAAATAGAGCAAAGGAGAATATTTTTTTTTTAAAGTATATATTTATTTACATATATGTGAAAGAGAGCCTTACAAGTCATGTGAGTGGTGCTCACAGAATACATGCCTTGCCATATTCTTGCCATCTAGGTACCTTTGCAAAAAGAGAAGAGATGGCAAAAGAGTAAGTGGTATAATAGTAATTCCCTCTACGGAGTTCATGGTAGCCGACCCCTTAGTGTCAGTGATTCTGAGTCTGCCCAGCAGCTGAATACACAAGGGAATGTCAGATCCCTGATCTTCCAGAAGACTTCCAAAACAGCAACTCAGATCAATGCTTTCATATTCAATTTTACTTATGAATAAGCAAAGTACATCACAAACCTGTCAGAATGAGAAACTTGATATATTCTTTCCTGGGGCTGATTGAGATTTCTTTTTAATTCTTGTAAAGGTCTGCATTCTTGTTGTTAGGAAGTACTATTTTTCATTCAGATCTGTCTTTTTTTTTCCCACTCTTCAGCAGCATGGAAATAAATCATGTTGTTGCTAAAAAGTGAAAACTTGGTTTATCTCACATGGGTATAATGAAACTTGATTAAAACACAGATTTTTTTTTAATGTAATGATTGTATTTGAAAAATATTAAGGTTATGACAAAAATCAACAAAGTCCAGGAAATTCAAAGATAATGTTGAATTGTGTCCATAAAGCACCTTATTAAGGTTAGTCATTGTATACCATATGGAATCATATAATTTCCAGAGACATATGCAAATATTCTTAATAATAAGACATATTAAGTACAGAATTAATGGATGTCCCTGATTCAACAAAAAATAATCCTAGTGTTTATATGCTCCATAATCTGTGAAAGGTAACTTCATGTCAGCTTAACCATTGGTTAAGGCACCCTGTTTAGGGTAATCTGGCAAAAGATCCCCAAAGAAGCAAACAAAGCCTTGAGTTATGTTTCAATGCAAGGCATGCGGAAGGGGACAGGTCCCTAGTCTCCATCTACTCTGCCTTGATAACAGTCACAATTTTAGAAAGACGTATTGATTTAGCATTGGAATTGTTTGCATATTTTTTTGCTGAAGGAGTTTCTTAATGAAAAAAAAAAATTTATTAAATATTATCTCTTATAGGAAGATTTCAGTCATCAAGCGTTCCACTGATGCATAAGCAAATAAGGGCTGGAACCCTCCAAGATTTCCTGCAGGATTATTGTACAACTGACAAACACCCCAGGGCTTCCAGAGTTTGTGGCATTAAAGTAAACCTTGTAAAGTTTACTTTAAAGTAAACTTAGGAGTACTGTATCCAGTTCTTGAATCCTCAACATAAGGATATGGAGCTGTTGGAATGGAACCAGAGGAGGGCATCAAAGATAATCCAAGGGCTGGAGCACCTTCCATATGAGGATAGGCTGGGAGAGTTAGGCTTGTTCAGCCTGGAGAAGAGAAGGCTCAGAGGAGATCTTATAGTGACCTTCCAGTACCTGAAAGGAGCCTACAAGAAAGCTGGAGAGGGACTGTTTACAAAGGCCTGTAGTGGTAGGATGAGGGGAAATGAGTATAAACTGGAGAGGGGCAGATTTAGACTAGACATTAGGAAGAATTTTCTTCACTATGAGAGTGGTGAGACACTGGAACAAGTAGCCCAGGGAAGTTGTGGTTCCTCCATCTCTGGAGGTGTTTAAGGCCAGGTTGGATGGGGCTTTGAGTAATCTGATCTAGTGGGATATGTCCCTGCCCATGGCAGGGGGATTGGAACTAGACCTTAAAGGTCCCTTCCAACCCTAAGTATTCTATGATTCTATGAAACCTATCACATCATGCACTCTCAGGCCATTGCACTAGACTTCTGAGGTCTTGTTGAAGACAGAATTTCCAAATTCCCCAGGGCAGGGCTTACATTTGTTTGAATTATTAGTGAAAAACAGGTTTTTTCTCAGTGGGTAGGGAAACTGAAACATGAATGCTCTACAATTTCCTGTTATATGTCAGGTCCCAAATACCTATGATTTGTTTTTTAACTTTCTTTTTATTTTTTTTCCTTGCTGAAGTTAAATTGTGAAAATAAATACCAGTTTGTCCCTGCTTATGAAATAACACAAATGTCACGTATGTCCTCTGCTGTCCACAGAAGTGTAGTCCAGTACACGAGCTTAGCATCAGAGAAGTGAAGTTTATTTATTAGGCAAAGGGGAGGACAAAAGGAGTTTGTTTTCAAAACCTTACCTTGCTTTGTGCGGTGTCTGAAAAGTGTAACGCTTGGAAGGTGTGCAGTAGTCTGCAGTTATCTCAGCAGGAATCGGACAGGTGATGCTCTCTGAGTCCTGCTGATGGATAGAGTATTGAGTGTTGGCCTATGCCAGACTGGGAGAAGGCACTGTGGGGTCATGGGCCAGGGTGGCTGCTGTGGCATGGAAGCCAAGATGATCTGTTCTGCCTTACAGGACTGCAGGGACTTACTGATCTGAGCCTGATAAGGCAGGGTGAGAATGAGCCTCCATAGGATGACAGAGCCCATCTAGAGCCCATCTCCTTCTAAAGACAAAGCCACTGCTGGCACTTCATCCCTTGAGGACAAGGCTGCTGGGACGCCATCTTATCTGTCAGAGGGAACAGAAAGCATCGGAGGCTCACCCTCTTGGCAGAAATCCCAGGATGAAACGCAGCAACAGGGAACACAGGATATGCTATTGGGCCAAAAGAACTAACTGAATGGCTTCAGGAGGACAGGGACAGGAGCTCCATGGGAGGAGGAGTCCTCTGTCCCATCCATATAGCACTGGGTGGTATAAGCAAGGCATAATGTATATGTACATGGTGGAATGCTTGAAAGAATTTCTATATAAAACAAAAAGCAACCAGGAAGAAACACTTTAGAGTTGTCACTCAAGGAGATAATGTTTATACCATGTTTGAAAAGCAAGGGTAACCAAACCACAATGAATGATCCCAGAGACCAAATAACTTCAAGCAAAGAGGATTAGAGGTCTTCAAATTGGCGGATGTGCTTACCAAATCCTTTTCCATCATCTTCCAATGGTCCTGGATGACTGGAGAAGTTCCACTTGACTGGAGGCTGAATGATGTTCTATCTATCAACAAGAAGGTACTCCAACTGGAAGCCAGTGACAAGTGGGGTTCCCCAGGGCTCAGTGCTAGGTCCAGCCCTGTTCAATGTCTTCATCAATGACCTGGATGAAG
>WAAB01007262.1:21161-43638 GCA_013389865.1 Piaya cayana | reverse complement strand
TCTCCCAAGTGACAGGGGACAGGACAAGAGGGAATGGCCTCAAGCTCTGCCAGGGGAGGTTCAGGCTGGACATGAGAAAAAAAATTTCACAGAAAGGGTCACTGGGCACAGGCAGAGGCTGCCCAGGGAGGTGGTTGATTCACCATCACAGGAGAAGTTTAAAAAAATGGGTGGATGAGGCACTGAGGGGCATGGTTTAGTGACTGATAGGCATGGTTGGACTCGATGATCCTGTGTTTCATTTCCAACCTAGTGATTGTGTGATTCTGTGAACTGGATGTCTGTTGAAGAAGAAAAAAAAAAAAGAAAAACAGGAAAAAACATATTTTTGTTGCAAGACCTCTGAAAACCTCAGGTACTACTGAACATTTTCAAAAATTCTGAGAGAATTAAAATATTTCACTTTGCAATAAAATGCTCTGTGTTTGTATCCTGCCTGCCAGAGTCTAGATTGAGAGGTGTTTCTAAGACTCTTTATGGGGATTCAAACATAATATGCTCTGCAACTGCACTCTGATTATCAAGATACATTAAGCTGTTTCAGATCAGGAGCCTCAAAATTGAAATATCCAATATCATCAATCACTTTGAAAATCTGGGTCACCTTTTTCCCTGTCTTTTCTTTTTGCCAGATAGAGCTCTCTTTGATCTATGGCCCTTTTACATTTTTATCTATCTAAGAGAGATTAAGCTGTATGAGAAGAGCCAGACCTGATTTACCTGTCACTCAGAATCAGCAGCTTTGGGGCTACAAAGTGTGCAAAACTGCTTTGAATTGACTGTCATGATGCTTTTTTACATGGATAGACCTGTGTTTGTTACCTTAATGTTTTCTCAGAGAATACCATCAAGGCATAACCTTTATTTTTTATATAAAATATCTATAAGCTATCCTAATCAGCAGAGAAATATCCCAGCTATTTTAAAGTTGATATTGGCTTAATTTTGATTTGAATAAATTCATTTGACTTTGTTTGGGATTTATTCCACTAAAAACAAGACCAGAAATACAGCATCTGGATACCTGTAAAACATATGTCATGGCAAGCTACAAAATCATTCAGCTTACACTTGGAGTCTGCTGGCACAACCTTATAAACTGATTAGTAGTAGGAATCAGATTAATCCATGGTTAGTGCTGAGGTATTGCTTCAATTCAGAGTTTATTTGCCAGTACCCATAACATGTGTTAGATGTGCTACATCCTCATATTAAATCTCTTTTGACTTACAGGCTTACAGCAAGATTTAGGCTGAGTTTAAGCACCTATTACAGCAATCTTGTCTACGCACTAAGGCACTGAAGAACTGAGTCTCTGAGCTTTCCCTTCTCAGAACTAACGTTTTCTGCTTTTTCCTCGGAACTGCCCTAGATGCAGTGACTTGGTCCTTTGACCTTGTTTACACTTCACTGAGATCTGGAAGCTCAGCACCTGATATCCCCAGGGTGATTTCCATACCACAGCTGAGCAAGCCAGGGCTAAACTCTAGTCTTTAGACATTCTCCCCTTCCCTTGCCAGATCAGGATGTCAATGTCTAAACTGTTTCTTGGGCATCGTCCCCAATCAATGCTATTCCTCTGGCAAGGGAGAAAATTATGCCAAGGAACATGTAAATAATTAACTGTAAGCAAGGGCCTTTTTTATTATGTGGTTCAGATACCACCTTAGACACTACTGCATGGGAATAGATAGGTTTTAACTGCTTAGTTTGTCAATGCAAACTTTTTAATTTCAGTTAATGATTAAGTTAAATGTACACGATGATCCAGTGGGTCCTTTCCTACCTAGTGATTCTATGATTCTATGATTTAATGTTTTCTTCCTGAAAAATAAGGCAAAGGGCACATTTTCAAACCTCATATGAGTCACCTGAACTCACAATCACATGTTCACATCTAGTATCCTGATTTCATGATATGTTAATGCCACATCCTCTCCAAAGGGTTTTTCTTTTTCATACAGGTACCCATGTTCATTTCAGTCTGTTAATGGATAGTTTAAGCTCATTGACTCCTTCCCATTATGGTCAGCATGTTTCAGCGTAATCTGATATTTATTTCACAGACTAACAACAAACCAGAATGTAGCTTCCGGTACATGGATTTGAAATATTTGACCACTACTGTCTGTCTTGACAAATTCTTGACAATTAAATTATTACATCATCCTGCTGAAGTAGCAAACTGGCAGTCTTTTTTCACATCAGTGACAAAATGCTAATCCTTTAGTAGGAAGTACTGAGCTTATTATAGGCACGTTTAATCTTTACCATCTTAATCTGAGATTTAAATTTTATTGTACTTAAAAAAACCTGTTCCGTTTTACTTAAACAACAGTTAGGTAACTAAGAGCACAATCTTATTGAACAGAAAGGTATTAGAAATGGCTTTCCAATTGGGAATAATTAGAAGAATTCAAAGTAATAAAAAGAAGTCTTTGTCTTTTTAATACGATATCAAATCATTGCTGCACTATAGCTGAAGCTACAAAAGCACATCTAGGGGAAAGGAACTCACTTAAAATGTCAGGAAAACCAAAATGTTCTAATTTTTGCAGGTTTGTCAATATATATCAATTCCTCTTGTAATTTCAGTTCAGCATGATCAATTCTTACTTACCTAAACTTATATATAGATATAGATCTCTGTATTCTGAGGCTATATACCACCTAAAAAGCGGCTGCATTTTAACAGTGGATGAAACAAATCATTACACAGTTCAGTATGTTAAAGTGCTCCAAGATCCTTTGGGAGAAGGTATTATATATATGTACCAGAGGTATTATTTCAATGCAACAACTCTGCCAAATGTTCAACTGAGTCTGAAGTCTTACAGCTGAATTGTTAACCTCTGGAAACAGGAGTTTAAACTGCAAATGCTGAACTAATCTTACCTCTAGGGGAGTAAATTGTAATAATGAAAAATTATTCGGCTTTTGCCTCCTTTCCAAATCTACAAAACAAACATTTTAAGCTTAATTTTATGTTCTTTTTCTGTGTTTAACTTAGACAAGCTTGCTGGCAAAATAATAATTCCTGTGCTTAGTAAGCAGTATTTCAACCTTCTGACTTCCATTCAGCCGGAAAAATCATGAAGGCAGGTTGTTTTCATCCTTTCATCCTTGATTTGTAAGTAGAAAAGAATTCTGTTTGCAGCTTTCTCCATGACTGCATCAGAAAATACAAATGCACAAGGTAAACATGCCAGATACACAGTTGTCCTGATGTTTAAAATCACAGGAACAAGCAAGCCTGGGGGAAAATGATTTGAGGTGAAAGATAACAGCAAAATTATTATTGCAGATTTGCCATCTTTGGTTGTTACATTCCAAAGAGAAGAAAAAGAGAGAAAATGCTGTTTTGTAAAAGGCTATAAGAAAGAAAGGGAAAACATGTCCTACTTTCAGTAGGCAGGAAGAAAGGGAGAGTCTGTCCTGCTCCACTTATAAAAAATCTTTACTTGTTCTTGGAAATAAATGTCACGAAGCCATCTGAAGAGGCGGGACTGTATTTACGTGTCAAAATTGACTTTCACTGCATGTAATAAATGCTTTATTTCTAGAGGTCATCTAGTTCCAATCCCTCTGCCATGGGCAGGGGCCTGTCTCACTACGACATACTGCCCAAGGCCCCATCCAATCTGGTCTTGAATGCTTCCAGAGAGGAGGCATCCACAACTTCCCTGGGCAACCTGTTCCAATGTCTCACCACCTTCATCATGAAGAATTTCTTCCTAATATCTAATCTAAATATTCCCCTCTTCAGTTTATAGCCATTCCCCCTTGTCCTGTCACCATATGCCATTGTAAAAAGCCCCTCCCCATCTTTCTTGTAGCCCCCTTCAGGTACTTCAAGGTCACTATAAGGTCTACCTGGAGCCTTCTCTTCTCCAAGCTGAACAATCCCAACTCTCTTAGGCTGTCCTCATATGGAAGGTGCTCCAGCACTCCGATCATCCTTGTAGCCCTCCTTTGGACCCGTTCCAATATCTCCATATCCTTCTTATTCTGAGGGTTCCAGAACTGGACACAGTATTCCAAAGGACAAAAATTCTTATGACTTTTCAAAATCTCAGATAAAATATTTCATCAATACAATCAGGTTTTCAAATTTTCCTAATTATGTTTCAGTTAAGCCAGTAGTACAGCATTCTGTTCACTCTAAAAAAATTGTTCACTTTTAAACCCTAACCTCACACACAGGTTACCTAGGTAAAATTTCTGTCTTTGTCTTTTGACGAGTTTTTAAAACATATAATCTCAGATAATTATTCTTGATTTTTATGTAATTATTTAATTAATTCCTGTCCATCTAGAATATAATATTTCTAGATCACCTTCATATTACAGAAAAAAAGTTGATTTACTCTCATACTTCATTGTTTCAAGTAAGCATCAAACAATCTCTACACCCCATTCTATTTTTTCAGTCTTCTCCCCATCAAGTAAATCTCGTTTTTTAAAAAGGTGCAATGTTGTTTTGGTTTGGGGTTTTTTTTGAGCAGATCAAAACTAAGAAGATTCATTAGCACCATGAATTATCAATATCTAAATTCTATTTTTTTTATAAAGAATTGTATATAGCATAAAGTGAAATCTTAGTCACACAGAAATGGCAGCAAAATCAGTTTTAGTTTTCCTGAAAAGGAATTCTATGTATCTTTTGAGGAAAAACTATGAATTTTGCTATCCTTACTCTAATTAAATCCACGTGTCTTCCATATTGCCTTCCACTTTATACACTAACTTTAGATTTCCTTTTTCTTGACAGAGGATTGAGTCAGAGAAAAGCACAGGTAACAACCACTATCTACTAAAAAACCTTTCATTAATTAAGCTGTAACTGTTAATAGAATCAAGCTACAATCATTAATAGCTTTAATCATTAATATAGCTATAATCATTTATATCTGTCTACACTTCCTCCTCATGCAGTTCACTCTCGTGCATTCTTGGTGTCCCACAATTACCCGACTGCAGAACAGGTGTGAACCCCAACTGCAGAAGTACCATCTCATTCTGATGTGCCTGTGGCTTCTGGGCTAGTCTTCAGAAATACCTCAAGAGTCTCTTGTCCCACTAGGCATGCATATAACCCTGTAGTCTTCCTTTGCAAACAGCATCTACCATCCCCACAAAAGGTTGAAATTGTGCAACTCCTTGGGGGTGCCCATACATGCTGGTGGCCTTCTACACTTTTGTCTGGACCTTGCTATCATGAGTTTCTCCATTCATGCAGATCAGGCAAGACTGCTAGCTTCTGGAACTCATTAATTCTTGGAAGGCTGTTACAAGCTCCTAAGCTCATCATCTTTCCACATTTTGGTCTACATTTATCCAGTAATTTTTTCTCTATCCATGTACACTGGTAACCATGGAAGTGGCGAGTATAGCACCCTATGCTCCCAGGCCACTGTGGAGCTAATGCTTATTTATTATCTGTATGATACAAACATAGGAAATTGAGAACATGCTAATGTACTATGAAATATTTTACAGCTTTGAGTCTGGTATTTAATATCTGCAGGTGCTGACTGTGCATGTTTTAGGAGATCCCACATGAATTCCAGTAAATTATGATTCTTATACCTCCACATTGTTCGCTATCAAACAAAAAGAAACTGACTCCTTTATTTTCTGTGGCCAAGATGAATAAAACATAGCAAAACAGAGAAGAGTTTAAGGGAAATTTAATTTTTACACTTATTTCAATTTTATTGATCTAGTCTACCATGGGACCATAACTTAAACAATAATAACAATTTAAATAATAGTAACAATGAAACCAAATTATCTAAGGTGATATATTTTCATATTTGCTGACCCTGACATTGCACTCAAGTGCTTTTTGACTGTGGAAAGTCAACTATCCTGCCAATATTTCTATATTACCATCTCTGCTAAGACAGGAGACCAGAAATAGATTTTCCATACATAATCCAGTCATGAACCAGCTTTATTGGAATAAGATTCTTTAAATCCCAGTGGTTGGAAAGA
Organism: Piaya cayana; assembly: GCA_013389865.1. Classification (NCBI taxonomy): domain Eukaryota; kingdom Metazoa; phylum Chordata; class Aves; order Cuculiformes; family Coccyzidae; genus Piaya; species Piaya cayana. The sequence goes on along the minus strand of WAAB01007262.1, from coordinate 37,641 downwards.
TGCAGAGCCTTAAAGTATTCACCATTCTGAGGTAGATTATAACCTACATTGATCTTCAGGTTAGTAAGGTTTTGGTTAAAAAATCTGTACTCAAGAAAAGTGAAAAATCATCTTCTAAAAAAAAAGGTGTTTTATTTTTGAGAAATGTTTTTATTGTTGTTCTTTTTATTGTGTTTTTTTAAAATATTTAGTTAATCTTAATATGACAGTTTGCTGTAGCTACTGAGAAGTTGGAATATCAGGGATATACATAGCAGGAGATCATTGAGTACTATTAAGCAGATCTAATTTAGATTAAACCAATACATCTTCCCCATTTTTCATGGAGTTATAGCTGCAAATCACCATGACATTATGATGTCAAGTGTGTCAGATCCACAGTATTTGAAATGTGCAAGATATAGTAAAACCTTCTCAGGAGCTGTTTCAGCTTGCAAAACATCAGTGATCAGGAAGATTTCTCCTCTTCTCTTTGCTGCTCAGTTCTTCTGGTTGTTTCCCATAGTAGAATTAATTAAGAAAACTCAGAAATGCCATGAACTACATTTTAAAAGGAGATGACTTCTTTACTAAGTCTGTTCACACCGCAAAGCATTTCTTTGCTGTGAAAGAGGACTGTGTTCCTGTTAGCTGCGAGCAGAGAATGGGAATGGAAAAAAATCTGATTGCAGAAACATTCTCAGAAAAGACATATATTGTACAGGTCTCTAAAATACCTTCCAGTTATCTAAAGATTTAATGAAGCATTGCCTGCTATGGACACACATACCTGAAGTATCCTCGTACCCTAAGCATGTCTAATTACTTTACTTGGATTCTCAGTAGCTGGTAAACTCAAGAGCTCAAGAAAGTACTTAAACTAGAAAGTTAAAAGTGTTCCTAGTACTGTAAATAAGTTGGAAGGAATTAAGATGTATTGCTTTTTCCCTTTCAATTCATATGAGCTAAGATTTCGATCCTACAGACTGATGTGTTCTACAACCACACTTAGAGTTATCTCACTCCTTAGGTAATCCAGTCCTGTTGCTGGAGACCTAGAGTAATGCATCAAAATACCAGTGGTAAAATGTGCAGTAAATTGTAAATATCAACCTTTCAAGCTGCTTTTATACTTTGATAAGAGCTGATACAGTGAATTTGAAATAAAACATTTCTCCTTCTGCACTTCAGCATTTTCGGTTTGGAAAACCCTAATACATTTCAGGTCACATAGCTTGCTTCCTAAAGTAAGATATTTACTAATATAGAAGGTGCTATCAGAACTAGCAAGAAATAGGAAATGAAAGAGATAGCAAAACAGTAAGACCTTTCCAGTCAGAATAATCTCTAAGGCTTTGACCTAGCAAAAAAATCCTCTCTGTCTAATCTTAAATGTGCTGGCAAATTCTCCAAATAAGATATCAGAAAAAGTAAACGGATTTCTGCAGTGGGAGAGATTGTATTAACAGATCATCGTGTAATTTACTGAAATGCTTACTTTATTTGAAATTATTTTTCCTTAAAAGCCACAGTGAATTTTTTTTTTGTCTAGTAACTAGAGAGGTAGACAGAGCGACAAAGATTAATATCTCCAGAACATTTTTGTCTGACAAACGAGAAATAAACTGTAGGTACAACATGATTCAGGATTCTACTTTCATTTCCCTTTGGTGTAAGATTGTCTTGTTAGTTAACTCGGATGCAAATAAATGCATTTTATCATATTTGAAAAAATAATCACTGTACTACAGTTAGTTTGAGTAAGATATTTTGAGATCCTCAGGAAAAAAACACTATTACAAAAAATAAAAAACCAATATATTGCAAAAATATCAATAATCCCCAGTAGTGATGACATTTTGTTGCAGAAATACTCCTTTGTGCTGCTCCCATACGCAGTATTCAAACAAAGTATGCAGCTTTTCACAATAAAAATTTACAGTTTTCAAGCATTCCATTTAAAACTTTTTTCTTATTATAATTGATAGGGAAATAATTTTCCTGCTTTTACTGCTTAGCTGTTAGCAATTGTTACACTGGTTTTATCTGAAAAAAAAGCTTGCTGAATGGCTAAGAATGTATGTTAAATACATGTGTATTACGTACTTGCTTAAAATTGTGAAGTGAATGATGTATTAATCCAGAAGACAAACTTAATTAAGATTCAAATAGGGACAATTGTAAGCATGACTGCTGGTGTTAAAATAAGTACTGCAGTACCTTACATGCAAATATCTTTTGGGCATATAAAAGGCATACACTGCATAAACATACCAAAGCCATCTGATCACTAAGAATATTAGATCTGAATCATTTTTTTAGAGATATTTTCTTGCATCAATACTCTGTTAACAGACAACCTAACATACAATTTTAGCTAACAGACCTACATTGAGTAAACCATGGAAATACTGGTGTACTTTTTCCTTTAAAATTATTCTACATAATCATAGAACAATAGAATCATAGAATCATAGAATAGTTAGGGTTGGAAGGGGCCTTAAAGGTCATCTAGTTCCAACTCCCCTGCCCGTGACACCTCCCACTAGATCAGGCTGCCCAAGGCCCATCCAATCCGGCCTTGAACATCCCCAGGGATTGGGCAGCCACAGTTTCCCTGGGCAACCTGTGCAGTGCCTCCACTCACATAGTGAAGAAATTCCTCCTTATGTCTAGTCTAAATCTACCCCTCTCTGCTTTATATCCATTGCCCCTCATCCTACCACTACAAGCCTTTGTAAACTGTCCCTCTCCAGCTTTCTTGTAGGCTCCTTTCAGGTACTGGAAGGTTGCTATAAGATCTCCTCTGAGCCTACTCTTCTCCAGGCTGAATAATCCCAACTCTCTTAGCCTGTCTTTGTATGGGAGGTGCTCCAGCCCTCTGATCATCCTTGTAGCCCTCCTCTGGTCCCATTCCAATAGCTCCATATCCTTCTTATGTTGAGGGTTCCAGAACTGGACTCAGTACTCCAGATGAGATCTCACAAGAGAGAAATAGAGGTAGAATCACCTCCCTTGACCTGTTGGCCACATTTCTTTTTGATGCAGCCCAGGATACAGTTGGCCTTCTGGGCTGCAAGTGCACATTGCCAGTTCATGTCAAGCTTCTTATCAATCAGCACCCAGAAGTCCTTCTCTGCAGGGCTGGTCTCAACCACATCATCTTCCATATTGTACTGAAATCGAGGAATGCGCCGTCCCAGGTGTAGGACCTCACACTTGGCCTCGTTGAACCTCATGAGGTTCTCACAATAATTTGAAAGGTTGTCTAAATTCACATAGCTTCACCCTGCAAAATCAGGTCTGTTTCCTACTTTAGCTTTTTGTTTGTTTGTTTGTTTCTCAAAGAACTAACTATGCTGAAATTTTTAAAGGTCAGGCAATTCCTTTTTTAATTTAGAAACTGTAAGATTAGCTACTTGAAAATGAATGCATTAGAANGCCTAAATCTCCCCTGGCGGAGCTTGAGGCCATTCCCTCTTGTCCTGTCTCCTGTCACTAGGGAGAAGAGGCCAGCATCCTCCTCTCTACAACTTCCTTTCAGGTAGGTATAGAAAGCAATGAGGCCTCCCCTCAGCCTCCTCTTCTCCAGCCTAAACAACCCCAGCTCTCTCAGCCATTCCTCATATGCATAGAGGTTCACCAAAGGTTCTACAAAAATGAATTAAATTCTGGAGCAGTTACTGGTCCAGGATGACAATATCCATATTCTAAATGAAAAATAGAATCTGTAGGAGCTACTATGTGAATTTTAAAGCATTGTTAACCTTTATTAGTAACATGCGATATGAATATATATATATGCTCCTTGACAAACTTTTAGCTCTACTGCCCCAGAGGCAGTTGATTGCCATTCTTTCTGCTCATCAACCAACATATTATGTGCTCATTCTCTTCTTGTTTTGGTCCACATGTCACTGAAGGAGTTGGCTACACTGTGTTTTCCCAGATAGATGATTTCTGCAGCTATCGTCTGACTTATCATCCATTCTCTCCATTCCTAACACTTTAGGTTTGCATTGGAGCAAACTTGGTGTTTTCTTAGTCATTATTCTTTTTTTTTAAAAAAAAAAAAAAAGCAGTCCTAATCAGACTACACAAAATATCCTACTCTAAGAGTAAGCCAGTATACCAGAAACAAAGTAAACCTGAAGGAACCAGCAAAGCTCAGGGTCTTACCCTAGCTCATTTGACCATTATTAAGCTGCAGGAGTCAAGTGTTTGCACTGCTCTAGATTAGAAATGTTTCTTCCGCTTTGGCCCTGTGGATTTTGGTCCCACACATCTTCTGCCACTGCTGATTGGCATTTTCTAATAAAACAGACAACTGTTCCCAAATTTTCTTGTATCAACAATGTTTGGATAATGCATCTCTAATTTACATAAGGTATACTTAGACAATACACAAAGAACTTTTGTGCTGAAGCATTTATCTTTGCAACACTGAGAGGTATAAATTGAGAGCAATGTATAATAGCCATGAAGACAAATAACACAGCAGGGTGTAGTATATTCACAGCATTCTAGATTCCATTTCATTTTCTTGGTTAGTTTTGAGAGCTAGAAGACATAGATGCTAACTTCAGTTAGTTTCACAGAGGACTGTGAAACAAAGATGTATTTGTGCAAACACTGGCTTAAATGCTGATAAAAAATGTAAGAAGGATCCACCCAGCCTTGTAAGTCAACGATACTCAAGAAAATTTTTCTCTTCACAAATCCCCTCTCTCTCAATTTTTTCTGCCATACCCCAACATTTACAAGCTGACACTCAAAATTACAGAAATATTAGGGAGGAAAAATTATGTCCGTCTGTCTGTCTATAGATATAGATAGATAGCTTTCTGTAGCAAGTGGTTTCTTTTGATCAGCATGTGAGGTCCTTCCTTTTTACCTACCTCCACGGAGATCTCACCTGAAATGTATTCAGGAAGGACAAAAGCAGGAAGTGCACAGCAGATCAGCGGGAATTGTCATCTGTTTAGGTGTCAAAGATAGACATAATTTGCGTTGCTTAGTCTAAATAAAGTCTAGAGTCTGCAGGGAGACCATGGCAGTTACTTATACACAAATCACTGCCAAGAAATGCAGTGAGAGACAGGATAAAATATTCTTCATGTCCACAGTCAACAGGGGAATCTTGAAAGACAGTGAGGAATCTTAAAAGTTCAGGTTAGATACCAGAAACACCTGAGTAATAGAAAGGCAATAAAGCACCAGAATAAATTACTGGAAATGCTGTGAAATGTGCACCATTGGAAGTCTGATGTGAATGTTCATGTGCTGTCATCTCTGCTTTGAATCAGTGAGACAGACTGTGTAACCTTCTAAAACTCTTTCAAACCAAGGATTCTGTGCTCTGTTAAAAAATCCTGTATAATAAATTTATGTCTGCAGTACAAATATAAATTTAATCATAGTCATTAAGCAGCACTTATTACACCAGAAATGTTAGCTATTTGTGATCATAATATCAGCTGGCAATAGCATGATAATTTATTTATCCTAGTTAGAGTCAAATTAGTTATTTTATGTAGACTTTAGACCCAGTGGAGAAGAGTTCAAGCCCCTGTTTTGCAACAGCATCCGTTACTTAGTTAATCACTTGCTGTCCCTGACCTGTAGTTTTTCACCTGTAAAAGGAGGACAACAACTCTTTCAGACTTTAATTAGTTACTGTAAGAATACGTGGAATGAAGAATGGAAACCAGCTGCTTCCAGAAGTGGCCTGACACTTTCTTTAGATAAACAAATTCCCTGGGAACAGGTAGGAATAAAGCAATGAATGTCTTAAAACTAAAGTACTCCCTGCTTAACATATCATGCATTTTTTTTTATTTGCAGGATGGAGTTTATGGCAATTATTGCTCTCTTTGAGTGTATTTCTTCACTTTCCTAACATGAAATAATTATGGGATTGCAGCAATGAAACTAGGGGTTATACCAGGTACGAATATTTAAATGTGTGGAATAAAAATGAATCTTTCATGCCTCTAAGGAAACCTCTTCCTGAAACAGTCAGAACCACACACCTAAAAGTTTCAGACTGGCTCTTTATTCATGATCACTCAGCAATGCAAAGTTTCTAAGTTGAAGTACAAGCCTTCCACCAGTGTTAGACTCCTACTACCTAGGGCTGTAATAACCTATTAATACCTCAAGTTTGTTCATCACCTCAAAGTGCAAGTGTAAGAACTGAATCTCTCTCCTGCAGGAGAGGAGGCTGTACCAGGAACTCAACTCAGACAGTATTTGATTTTATCTGCAAGGTGATTGAAGTGCAGCACTCTGCACAGGTGACTATTGCCTCTGTAAATCCTCCCCTTGGCTCTTCTGTGCACACTAGTCTCTGAAAGAGTTTCTCAGTTTAGTTTGCAGTCCTATGAGCTGAAATTGGCCTCTTCTTTTTATTTCAGTAGTGTTAAATGTCAGTTACTTGAGGATTTGTAGTAGTAAAGCACTTCTTAGACTTTCTTTTTCTCACTTATGGTTAAAGGGAGTGGCAAATGTATTTTTAATATATTTTTAAACCTACAAAAAGACACAAAGCTTAACATTTTAGCTGAAATAGAGTGAAAAAGAATGTCTTGGGGCCTTTATTAATATGTGGATTTGTTTTTCGAATAGAATATTAATGACGTAAAATATGTCTTTTTGGGGAAGATTTGATCCAAAAGCAAAGCATAATATTTTAAACAATTACATGTGTTTCACAAAGCCCTCTCCCAAACCAGAAGAACACTTTCCAAGGCTTCACAGAAACAAAGAAATGGAACACTTCTGTTTGACTCTAAAATTTGTAACTCATCTTGGTTTTGATGAACTTACCATTTATGGCTTTCACATTAAGTTTAATATATTTCAGGATGTCACTATGAGCCTGACATATAGAACAGATATAATAACTTTTCTTCACTAGTGCTGAATCTTAGAGTATATGCAGTGAGTGCTGTCATAGCTGAATGCACAGTGTGAGGCAGACCATTTTGCATGTGTCACAAACGTGCACTTACGCCTATATATGTGCAGAAGCCAAGGCTATAGAGAAGGCTAGATGACTCACCTCTTGGACTTCACTTTTTTTTGCCAGCTGTGTTGGATACAGGGGTCTTTTTTGCTGCAGACTTCCAGGATTGTTAAAATCATCAGCCACCTCCTCTCCCTTTCTCACAAATTCTTTCCTTCTTTTTCCTATATATAATTCACATAGGGTAGTTCATGAGTCTTCCTTGTTCCAGATGTGTGCTCACACTGTCTTGTAATTCCATCTGGAGCTTTACATATCAGTGGTAGCTCCATCTGGAGCTTTACATATCAGTAAGCAGAAGAGAGAAGAGCAGATAGCAGAAAGGAAGGCTGAAACTGGCCAGACTGCAAGAGCAACTAGAGGCCAATCCTGTATGCAGCTTTTTAATCCACACAAGTTCTGCCTGTGTAGTTTTTGACCATGCCCCATTTTCCTTGAACTCTAAAATCAGTCCTCATATGCTGCTAGTGCAGGCTGGAATGTCAGTAGGTGAGCAGGGGTGTCCTAGTGCTTGCTGGGATCCCTCGTATTTTGAGGATCTGTGCACTGCATTGAACAGTAGAGATTTGAGATTGGGTTCATGAGTACAAATTGAGTGAGTTCTTCTTTTAAGACTATAGAGCCAAAGTAAAAAACTAAGCACTTGAATTCAAATTTCTAGCACAGAGCCTTGCCAAAGATGAAGTCTTGAAGTTTCTCCAAGTATTTTTTTTTAACCAAGCATAATGCCTCAGGTGAAAAATGACATTAAGCCAGATGGCATAGCTGTAGAAGCTGTATGAGTAAAAAGAGGGAGTCCTAGAAAAGGAAGTCAATTTAAATGCTGAAGATTAAAAATAGTAAATGACAGTCTTAAATCCACAACTTTTTCATTCACGTTAACTATAACTATTCTGAATGAAAGTATTCATAGCTGTAAGCAATATTAGATCATGTTTTAGGACAAACTGCCTACACTATAATGGTGATTACTAAATAATCATAATTTTACCAAAGCTTTCAATTTTGTCTTTATTATCAGAAACTTTCAAGATTCAGGGGAACAAAGCCTCCAACTGGGGAAAAAAAAAAAAAACTACAAAAAAAACCCTAAAAATTTATCTCCCTTAAAAAAAAACCCAAAACCTACTTCTTTGGAATGAACTTACATTCTAATATTTTCTGGTTTGGGTTTTTTTGTTTTTCTTAGGACATTACTATCTCTTAAGATTCAACATTTGATATATAATGCAATTAAGATGTTAAATCTTGATAAAGGCTACTCAGGCCCTGAAATACTATTCAAGCTGCTGTGACCTCATTTATATCATCTTCATTTCCATTGCACTGAGGCAACTAAATCTTTGCACAATATTAGGCTGAAGTACTCTAGGAATTATTTTCCAAAGAATTACAAGAGTCTTTCTTTGCCCTTCCTATAATCCCCTGTCAATAAATAAAAACACTTTACCAAGCCTTGCATCTGTATCTGTCATGCAACAACATTTTCATATAATGGCAACTAGAGGTGAAAGAAGAGATCCAAGTCCAGAAGGTACATATTATGTACATTGTTAGTGGTTATTTATTCACCTGCTGCCTAAATAGCAGTAGTTTGCATGATTTTATCAAAGCTGCAGTACACACGTAGTCAATACCCCTCAATCCTGCTGTTTCTCATCACACAATTGCAGTTAAGTCATTTATCTATAGAGGCGATGATGGTTTTTCATACCAATATTACTTGGCTCTACAAGTGAACTGGTAACCAACTAGATTTTCTAATGACTGATGCACACCTCACTGGTGTTCATGCAAGACCTGTATTGACTGTTATGGACAAAAACATCAGCTTTTTTCACAACCAGCTAATGAACTCCATCCTAAAGAAGAAACTCCCCTTATTAGGCTCCAATAGCATTAGTTTGTACTTTGTGTTCATTTATTTATGGGGACACAGCTAGGTTATCTTTAATCTCTGCTCTGTCATTATTGTGTAGCGGACTCATTTATGCTTTCCTGTGGTTTTTATTTATACAGCTGAATAACCTTTTGCTATTCATTTAATTTCCTTTACAAAGTCTGGCTCGGACTGACTTTTGGCATGTCTCACATTATCCCCATACTTCTTGATCTCCTAAACATAAGTGCATCGCTGAACAGGACTTCTTCCTGTTCTTAGTAGGGTGTCTGCTTACCTCTGTGATTTGCTTTGTGGTTTTTATTCATCTAATGAGAGCTGGACCCCTAGCCTAAATTTTCCTCCAGAGTTCAGAATTTAAATTCCATACAGTTTCTTGCCCTTTCTACAGAATAATATTTCAAGCCTCAGTTGCTACTCCTTGTTCTTTTCAATAAAATTGGCTTCACAGATCTTAACATGGTCATTCACACCCCACATGACAGCTGCCATGATATTTCCTCGGCATTTGGAAAACATCTGGCCACACAAGAAAACTAGAGACATGGTACCTTCTAACAGAATGGATGCACCAGCCCATCAACTAGACAGCTCATCTTCCACCATCAGCTTCTTGGATTGCCCCTTTGCCCTAATCTTAGACGACTTGCCTAATAATATTTGTTCCATCTAGCCTGGCCTCTTTGCTAGTTTTGTACACCTCCCATCCACGTCAGCCTGTCAACATTCAAAGGGTCCACATACCCATAACTGAAGTCTGTTGTATGCTCACTCAAAAATCTTTAAATAATTCACCTTCCCTTGTATTTAACAAAATTTGGCACTTTCCTTTTCTCCATATATTTTATCTGCAAAATATCAAATTTGTGGCATTTATGGTTTGAATGTTTTGTCAAAAGAACATAAATTTTAGTTTTGAATTCACATCATCTTTCTAACCATATACATCCTGCCTGCTGCCAAAGAGTACAATTCATCATTCCCACAAACAACTGACCCATTTTCCTGACAATCCCTAGGAAATAATAGATCATATTAACTTAGGTCGTGTGAGGGAAAGAATTTTTATTAACCACCCTTGGATACTCATTCTACCATGACTGCTTTGTATGCACACCCTGCCATGTATCACGGTTGTGTTGGAGATGACTCATTTCAGCCAGCAGCTGCTTCCTGAACTTTCTGACAAAAAACTTTAGTCTGGTGAGCACCGCTCCCTTTTGTTGCTGTCGTCTTCCCTGAGCACTGTTGCCTGTTCTTGTTTTTGATTAATGTCTCCTCTACCTCTTCCTGCTCTCTTCTCAGTCTTATACACGAAAGTCTTTATACTTTGCATGTGAAGGGTCCGGTAGTTGCCAGCTGACACCATGGCTCATTTCCACATTCCCTGGCACCACTTCAACACCAGCTAACATTTTTTTTGCCAGATCCCTCTGACATACATATTGGTACATCCCTCTCACTCCCTGGAAACAGTGAGGTCAGAAATTATCCTGGCAACAGTAGAAACAATACACAGAGCAGCAGGAGTGAATTGGGCCTTGGTTGTTTCAAACACTGTGCAACATGCACAAGTCAATGCTTTTAAAACGGATTGCACATTGGGCCATAAGGTGAGATGCAAATGCCACCTTCCAGGCATTAGAATGACTGGGACCACTCACTCAGGAGCAATCAGATTCTGTGTCTGAGGGGCCACAGCAAAGGTATGTGTTTAAATGTACTGAGGGTGTTCCAGTGTTCTCTAATTTGTGTGGATGGATACCACTGCTGTGATGAAGAATTAGGTTGATAGGAGGAGTATCAGGGGCCAGGCATACAAATATCCCCTCCACAATCATTCTATACAAGCAGGGATGTCTTCTCCAAATAAGCGAGACTAGGCTACAAACCAATAGAGCTGCTTCACTCTGCAAAAGAACAGTGGAAAGAACAGCTGGAGAGGTGCCCAAGGCACTAGAAGAAAAACTTTGCAAGGTATTTTTAAGAAGCTTTCTAGGTGTGCATACTGCTTCTTGGCAAAAGTACTGAACAAATCTTGCAGACAATCTTTGTTAAAATGTCACCATCTTTAACACAAATAGATTTACTCAGTATACAACCTCAAAAAGACAAGCAAAAGTGGATTATTGACTCAGAAAATAAACCAGTGAAGCTTTAAAATGCAGCAAGGACATTAAAAAGAATTAAAAAGATAAAAACATTGTAGAAATTTCATTATAAGCAGTGTCTTCTTAAAATGTAAAAAATATTGGACAGTAAGTATTACAAAGTTTTTATTACCTATGTCATTCTTATTGTTTATGTTGTATAATTAAGACTAGAAAAGTAAATGAAAAGTACTCAGTGAACCCATTAAAATAGCAACATCATCTGAAAAGCAAATTCTAATAAAGCATAAATTTAAATCTCATAATAATCTCATAATAGGAGAAGAACTCCTATTATTTCAGCATATACAGTCCTGGCATGGGATGTAATTTAGCTTGAATCCCACAGTTCTGTCAGACCAACCAGTGCCCTGAGTGTCTTGATAAACTACAGGAAGAACAGATGCATAATATGATAACTGAGACAGCTTGCTAAAGTTTCATCTGCCAGTGGGACCCACTTGGTACAGCCAGAGCCCTTTGCCAAGCCTACTTTCTCACACTGTAAAAATGGCGTTGCTCCAGTAGCAGCTCTCATCTTCTCTCCAGCTGCTATTCATACACACAGTCTCAGAAAGAGGGATTTTATTATGCATTAATTACAAGGCCTACAAGGAACAATAGGAAGTACTAATTACTGTCTAGCAGGTCATTCAGCATTTTTTCAAGAGCCCATTTTTAAAAGTCTAGCAGTGGCATAACTCAGCTTTGCCCACCTAGCTGTAGAAATGGTTCAGGGCAAAGTGAACCTTAAGCTGAAAAGAATGTGAGGGCTCAATTTCAGAAATCAGACTTAGGATTTACTAAACTCTAAGCTTTTAATCGAAAATCCTTACGCTGTAGAAATACTGATTTTTCTCACAGGTAGTTCTTTAAATCATTGGACATCTCTGGCTACGACTATACAATATTCTATAGAAGTGGTTTTTTTCTACATGTATGTTTCGATTGCAGAGGCTTAATTCTGGCTTGAATTGCTCCTCCAAAGCTAGCCTAACCTTGAATGAGTCATGCTGTGAGGAGGCACTTGAGCTTCAAGCGTGACAGATCTGTTGTTCTTGGTCATATCTTTACTATTTCCAGGAAGTAAATCCAACACTTCTGTGTTGTAGCAAGCCAAATTTTTCCATAATTTATCTTCTGAAATATACTAGGAGGATTTATAGAGGATATTTTAGCCTCCAGGTTTAGTCTGGGGTAAAGGAGACCTTAATGTGGCCTTTCAATATTTAGAGGGGTTTCATAAGACAGAAAAAGACCATTTTGCCAGGGCCTGTGATGACAGTAGAAGGAAGAATGTTTTCAAACTGAAAAAGGGTAGATTTAGATTAGATATAAGAAATTCATTCTTTACAATGAGGGTGATAAGACACTAGAACAAGTTGTGCTCTTCTTCAAAATTTCAACCACAGAAGCAGAGGATACCTAGTTGGATGGGGCTTTCAGTAACCTGATCTAGTGAAAGATGTCCCTTCTCATGGCAGGTCCTTTCCTATCTAGATCATTCCATTATTCTGTGATTCTGTCTTTGTAAAATGGCAAAAAGGACTACCAATACCAAAACACCAACTTCACATAAAGAGCAGAATAACTTTGCTAGAAATACTTACATTAAGATATTAAATCCTGCCCAAATTCCCCATGTCAGCTGTTGCACACTCACAGTGTTGCTTGGAAAAATAATTCAGTGTCTTTGCATAGGGTAGCACTCACATAGAGAATCAAGCCTCTCAAAAAGGACAGTCAATCCCAGGCTAAATGGTGATATCACTCTCAGTTCCAAAGGATCTTGCAATGACCCCTTCCAATAGCTTGGGTGATAATCCCCAAGTCACTGTGCTGATAAATTTCTATGATCCAGAGGTTTGCTCTGTGCAGTGCAGTCGGTGGCATCCCACAGTTTGTACTGTGATCACAGGGTTCTGCATGGGTTTTTTCTTACAGGACACAATATAGAAAATTATCTATTTGTTACGAGTCCTCCGTTTTGGTATATCCCAGAGTTGCCCTTCATTATTTAATATTTAATCATTAATGCTCAGATTATTTCTGTCATATATGGATAAAACATACAGCATTCCATTAGTTTGGAGTCCTTTTCATTGAAAATATAGTAAATAATGTCTAAAAGTGAAGAAATAATGGTATAAACATTTATAAATCATGATTTTATGGAGACATACCCAGTTTATTACTTTAAAGCTCACAGGAAGTAACAGAAATTCTTTTAGTACTTTATTTAGTAAACAATTTTCTCTCTCTTACTTTGGCTACCAAATACATGTAAATAGTATAATTACAGTGAAATTAATTCTTTAGATGTACTACACTGACCTCCATTAACAATCATGTTTTTGCTCAAGTAATGAAATTATATCCAAATACTCCATATTTTGTACTGCAACAAATTGGCATAGCTCAGACAAACTGAAGATTATGCATGCACATGTACTTCTGTTTAGACATTCTGGAAAAAAAACCAATTTGAATTTAGGTGTATCTTGCTGCATAAACTGGCTGATCCTGTATTTTGGGTGTAGGGTCTTTTTAAGCTGAGATGTGATAAACTAGAAAAAACAAACAAACAAAAAACCAAATCTGTTTCCCTTTTATAGATATAGTCTGATACTTTGACTTCTGATACTTTGATTCTTAGACCTTGACAGTAGTANAATATATAGTAGGGCAGAGGTTTTTGTAATATGATTTCAATCCTAAAGTGAAAAACAATGCTCCCAAGTTTAGTCTGATGAATACAGTCAAAATTTTGCTTCTGTAGTCATCTTGGAGTCAAGATTTCAGGATGAAACTCTTAGGGGTAAGAGACCATGTTTTTATGTCCTTTTTGTAGTAATTCGCAGAGCGAAGCCAACCAATCTGCAAAAATTGCACATGTTCCATAAATGAGCAAATATTCCTCCTATTGCCTGTGTTGTTTGATCTCATAATCTAGAAGAGAAGCAGAACTTTTTAAAATATTCCCACAGCCAGAATTTCAATTTAAAAAAACATCCCCGAACACTGTTGTTCTTTGAAATATGAAACCCCCATCTCATTTTCCTGCTCAGAGAGCTTGAAGCGGATGACGGCAGGATCCTTACATTAAATTGCTGACAGGTAGCCAGCTGCCAGGATTCCAGCCAGGAGCCAAATTCACAGGGGTCAGGGGTGGAGGTGATATTATGCATCCACAGACAAGTTTTATAATAGCCAAATGCAGAAGAGAAGATTTTCAAGAAGCAATCTCCACATTGATGTCAGAAGGAGAGATTAGGGAATAGGAAAGATATGCTTCAACCTCGTGTACTTCCATGTTAGGTAATGAAGTCTATAACTGAAAGTAGTCAAAGGATACTGTTAAGTGATAGAAATATCAGAGATATCTTGTCAATATCTCAATTACTAGGTCCACGGGTTGCTCATGTGTTACGTCACCCTCATGAAAGTTTTGTTAGTACCGGCCTTATTATTTCATTTCTTGGGCTGAATAGCAAATTCTTCACTGATACAGAAACATTAATATTTTCTGTTTAAAAGAGAAGCTATGGATCATCACTGTAATGCAAGTAGCATATAAGATTCTTCTTTTGTAGTTTAATTATTACCTGGGCAGAATAATGGATTCTTCATGTGGCAGTAAGGGGTACAAGAACACAGGAGCTAAAGCCCTTCACCTGGTTTTACCCCAGTAAAGTCTCACACAGCTTAATGTGGAACTGGTAATAATTGCAAAGCTGGTCAGGAAGAAAGATAATTGAGTCCAGAAAAAGTGCATTGCCCATAAAGAAAAGGTAAAAGCAATAGGGTTTGTAGGTGCTGAATGCAGTAATAGGGAATCTAGAAATCGATAGAAGCAAAGCAGGAGAAAAAAGTAAAGGCTTTCACAAATATTCTGTGCATGACAGTGACACTGTTGTGTTGGGGTGCAGCACAGCAACTCTGACAGCAAGGAGCTTGCCTACATTTCCTATTTAGCATCCCACCCTATTTTCCCCTGCTTCAGGTTCAGGTGCTTTGAAAGATAGGTGAAACCAATTTATACTAGTTTAAACTTATTCCTGCTATATTCACTCTGCAAGTAGCTTATTTAACTTGAAATGCAAAACCATTTTACATTCCAGGACCTGTATGTCTATGTAGAAGTAAGCCATTTGCAGTTCAGATTATGAGCTGTGATTTTGTAAGCATTTATTGATTGGAAAGAATTTGCATATATTCCAGTCCTAGCCAGTCATCTTAACTGAATTTAAAATTTCAGTTATAATATCCTTTAAGTATGGCCATCTCTGTTTTATAAAGTTAAACTTTGTATGTGAAACTGATGAAGCACTGTATTTTCACATGTGAAGTATCTTGGTTGCATTTTACAAGGAGGATTTTCTGTGTCTGTTACTCTGTAACTTAAATCATATATCATGCATGAACACATCATTAAAACACACACAGGTTTATGGCATACTGTTACAGCTGTTTCTTTCTAGAATATTCTGATACTTTGACTTCTGATACTTTGATTCTTAGACCTTGACAGTAGTACCTTTAGGCAATTGCCCTACATGGGACATGGGTCACTAAATTATGTTGACTGTGAATAAGGGGGGAAAAAACATACATGATGAAAGTAAACCTTTCTAACTGAAGAAAGTGGTAAAAAGCGTCCTCAGTTACTGATATACCGTGAACTTGAAGGACTAAAAGGCTGTTTAGAGTGAAGTGGCAAAGTGCTGATGGAAAATCACTTTGGCAGCATGTGAGGAAATAGGGAAGTGGACAAAGGAAACAGACCATGTAAAATTTCCTGCCTGCATAAAAATCCCACATCAACCTTCTTCTCTACAGAAATTGCAAGTTAAATGTTTTGTACCTCATTTTTATCATTTTTAAGAGACTAAAATTTATAAAATGTTTCTAGAATTGAGTGGCCATTTGTGCTAAAAGGCCCTCAGCATGACACCAATAAGAGATGGGGAATTGCAGAAGAGGCACTGCCATAAGGTATTGTTAAGATCTTGTTTGGAATACATTGTACTGGGCTAGTCATCTATGCTCAAGAACTAGAAGAGGAGAAGCAGAAATCTACAGCATTCAGTAAAGTCTAGTCTCTAAATTGTCGAGCCGAGGCATGTTAAGTTTTCAGCTTTGAAGCTGAAAAGGTCCACCATAGCTGCAGGAAGGAGGCTTACAAGATATATTTGAGAGTTAGAGTGGACTATATTGCTTTCGGTTGGTGCTAGGGGTTAAAGCAGATACTTATCAAGAGAGGGCTTTTCTCTAAATATGGCTTAAAAGGTCTTTTTTCTATTGACTTTCTGTACCGAGAAGAGTCAGGTTTTGAGTGAGTATTTCTTAATACATACTATACTATTACGGAGACTGGAGATGTTTTCTGTTTCTCACCCATGCTTCCCATGGCACAGCTGTGAC